>VIAB01000480.1:152710-168641 GCA_009801035.1 Oophaga pumilio
TTATTTTTGTGGAAAAAATTTGATTTTTTGTTTTCACGGCTCTATGTTCTAAACTTCTGTGAAGCACCTAGTGGTTCAAAGTGCTCACCACACAGCTAGATAAGTTACTTGAAGGGTCTAGTTTCCAAAATGGGGTCACTTGTTGGGGTTTTCCAATGTTTAGGCACATCAGGGGTCTTCAAACGCAACATGGCGTCCGCTAACAATTCCAACCAATTTTGCGTTCAAAAAGTCAAAACGCGCTCCTTCCCTTCCGAGCCCTACCATGCGCCCAAACAGTGGTTTTCCCCCACATATGGGGTATCGACATAATCAGGAGAAATTGCACAACTACTTTTGTGGTCCATTTTCTCCTTTTAACACTTGTGAAAATAAAAAAATTGTTGCTGAAAAAAAAATTTTGTGACTACAAAGTTAAATGTTGATTTTTTTCCTTACACGTTTCTTTAGCTGCTGTGAAGCACATGAAGGGTTAATAAAGTTCTTGAATGTGGTTTTGAGTACCTTGAGGCGTGCAGTTTTTAGAAAGGTGTCACTTTTGGGTATTTCTTTCATATAGACCCCTCAAAGTGACTTCAAATGTGAGGTAGTCCCTAAAAAAAATGGTTTTGTAAAATTTGTTGAAAAAATTAGAAATCACTGGCCAACTTTTAACCCTTATAACTTTCTAACAAAAAAAAATTTTTCTTTACAAAATTGTGCTGATGTAAATTAGACATGTGGGAAATATTATGTAATAACTATTTTGTGTGATATGACTCTTTGATTTAATGGCATAAAAATTAAAAGTTTGAAAATTGCAAAATGTTCAAAATTTTTGCCAAACTTACATTTTTTTCACAAATAAACGCAAGTCATATCGAATAAATTTTACTGTTATCATAAAGTACAATATGTCACGAGAAAATAATATCAGAATCACCAGGATCCGTTGAAGTGTTCCAGAGTTATTACCTCATAAAGTGACAGTGGTCAGAAGTGTAAAAATTGGCAGGGTCAGAAAGATAAAAACAGGCTGGGTCTTGAAGAGGTTAAAAGTCTTTGCAATTTAACGTTGAATATTTTTCTAAAATTGTTCCACAATTTTTAGATGCAGTTGTTCACAGATTGGTGACCTCTGACCATCTTTGCTTCTGAGAGACTCTGCCTCTCTTAGGCTGTGGTTCCACGGTCCGGAACCACAGCGCTTTGGACGGAGCGGAAATTCCGCACCACCCAAAGCCCCGCCCCCTTTCTGACGCGCGTTATTTCCGGATGTGTTCAGGACACCTCCGGAACACATCTGGAAAGAACGCAGGGCTACATAGCCCTGTGTAAAATTCCGTTGCGGCGACGCAGCGTCGCCGCAATACGCTAGGACATGCTGCAGTCTGAAAAGACGCGCCGCATGTCCGTAAACGCAGGTCTTTCGCCTGCGTGATGTTACGCATAGTGGAGACGGGATTTCTTGAAATCCCCTCCACTATGCTGTAACATCTGGATGCTGCGTGTTTGGCGCTGCGCCAACGCGCTGCGCCAAACACGCAGCGTTTCCTGACCATGGAAACATACCCTAACATGCTTTTTTTATACACAGTCGTGTGACTTGACCTTCCAGCTTTTTTTCCTTAGTACCACATGCAGTACTTGTTCAGCCTTTTGGTAACCATGTCCAAACTTTTTTTAAAATCTTTGCTGCCATCAATTTCTAAATTAGTAAATATTTTGAAAAAAAAAATAGAATAATTTCTTACTTTCACCTTCTGACCAGTGTTCTATGTTCTGCTGTGAATAAAATATAGCTATAAGAGATTTCTAAATCATTGCACTTTTTGGGAATTCAGCTTGAAAAACACAATGTCACAGTGCAGAGATAATACACACAGTGATGTCACAGTACAGAGATAATACACACAGTGATGTCACAGTACAGAGATAATATACACAGTGATGTCACAGTACAGGGATAATAAACACAGTGATGTCACAGTACAGAGATATTACACACAGTGATGTCATATCACTGAGATAATACACAGTTATGTCAGAGTACAGAGATATTACATACAGTGATGTCACAGTACAGAGATAATGCACAGTACAGAGATACTACACACAGGGATGTCACAGTACAGAGATAATACAGGGATGGCACAGTACAGGGATAATACACATAGAGATGGCACAGTACAGGGATAATACACTCAGTGATGTCACAATACAGATAATACAAATAATATTCGTCTGTTATATGAACTTACCATTCCTTTTTCTGTTTCAGGTAAACTGTCCCTTGAAGAATTTATCAAAGGTGCCAAGAGTGATCCTTCAATTGTGCGATTGTTACAATGTGACCCGAGCAGCACAAGTCAGTTCTAATGATTCTTTTCCTACCCATACGAACAGTCACAACCAAAAACTGGCTTGCAAGTGAATGCCTTCTCAGCCATTCCTCTACTCTTAGTGGATAACTTCTGCTAGATTGTTTTCTATGTATTACGGAAGACAAAAAAAACAGCCTTGCGCACGATTCATTTACTGTATAAAACATTTATCTCATATACATTACATCCACTGTCAAGTATGTTTACTTATGGATACAATGAAAGTCGGGGCCTTGGACTATCAACCTATGGAATAATCCATATCATCATGTTATGATGACAACACTATATTGGACTCGGCCGTACTAAGAAAATATGTAGCTATTTCATTTTGCAACCAAATGTTGGCAAGGATATATGGACAATGTTGAAAGCACAAGAGTATATATGTATAAGTATATATTTTTCTTTTTTTCGTTGTTATTCTTTGTTGCAAATGGCTTGAAATTCTGTAGTGAATGAAATTTAATTCTGCATATACTGTATTTATGTATGTACAGACACACACACACTAATAAATATATATATAGCACAAAAAAAATAGCAAAATCATGGGTGTATGTACTAATGATGCAGGACAATGTTGCTGCTATGGTTCCCATAGAGAGACAGGGGCCCAGACCTGGTTGGTCAAATCCCATCCAATTTAGGTGGTGAGAACCTGTGCAGCACTCCCCTATACAAAACATGCTTTCTTTGCAAAATGGATGGGGACATAAATATTAAACTCACCTATCCTAGGGGGCAAAACCCTACATTATAATGGGTCCCTCCCTGTTTAAATTCTGCTATAGGCCATCTCTCTTTTTTTGCCCGCCCCTGAGGAAAGTTGCTTTTTCTGGTATTAGCAGGAACTGAATATTCTGGATTATTCTGGATTATTGGACAGTCCGATGCTTGTTTGGATAGAGGATTCCAACATTAGTCTCTACTTTTATCATTGTGTTTTTGTTTTAGGTCCAAAATCCAGAGCTGAATATATTTTTTTAAATATATGATCAGAGCGTCGTCAGAGCCTGCCTAATCTTAGTATAAAATGATAAAATGTCTGTAGTCACCACCAGAGCGAGCTTATCACATACTGTGTTGTTACTATTCAGTTCAATACAGGAACTTATTAAGTGAGAGTCCTATGTGGTTACCACCTTCATCAGCTTTTTTTTTACTTCCTTAATGTAATTAAGTACTGGACTATCCGATTTTCTGAACTCTTTTTAATGCTGGACTAAAGGATTATTTTATGTGTACTTACATCTCTGTGTATATTTTACTGTATATCTCTCATGCTGTGAATATATATTAGAGTTGAGCAAAAATATTTGCTAGACCCTGGTCCAGTAGCCACATCGGTAGTCCGTGGCTGTTTCCAGACCAGAGCCATGCGCACCTCATACTTCCCGCTGGCATCCTTGGCACCTCCCCTGATTAGTAGGCTTGGGTAACATCATGCATGCTTCACGCCACAGCGATGACATCACATTGCGCCTGAAAATTAAAGTTGTGACAGGTCTGAAAATCAGAACCTATGCCAGGGATGCCAGCTGGAATAAAAAGGTGTGCAAGGCTCTGGTCCGGTAACCACAGGCTACTGGCGCCAACATGGCAGCCTGGCTGACGTCCTGCAAATCTCATTGCTCAACTCTAAGAAATATATATATATATTCTAAGTAAATCTATTTCTAAAGGTGTTATTGACATTAAATTCTCACCAGATGTTGGTAACAACCCATCCAATCCACACAGGTAAAGAAATCAAATCATAGATGTCCAAAAACCTAAGTTATTTAAAATAATGTGAAATGACACAGCAAAAAAGTATTGAACACAATTACTAAAATTTAATTAATACTTCATACAAAAGCCTTTGTTGGTGATGACAGCTTCAAGATGTCTCTTGTATGGAGAAACTAGTCTCAGGCATTGCTCATATTTGATTTTGGCCTATTCTGCCACACAAACACTCTTCAGATCCTGATGGTTCTGTGGTCTCCTGATATTAACTCTGAGTTTTAGTTCCTTCAATAAATTTTCTATTTGATTCAGGTTCGGTGATTGGCTGTGCCATTCTAGCAGCTTTATTTTCTTTCTAGGAATCTAATTTAACTTTTCCTTGGCTGCGTGTTTGGAATCATTGTCTTGTTGAAATGTCAACCCTCGTTTCATCTTCATCATCCTGGTAGATGGCAGCAAGTTTTTATCAAGAATGTCTCTGTACATTTGTCCATTCATCCTTCCTTCAATGATGCCGTATTTTGAAAAACAGCCCCACACCATGATGTTCCCACCTCCAAGCTTCATCCTTTATGGTGTTTTAACATGGTGTGTATTATGGCATTGAAAGAGTTCAATTTTGGTCTCCTGTGATCAGACTATTTTGTCTCAGTATTTCACAGGCTTGTCTAAATGTTGATGACCAAACTTTAAACGCGCTTGAACATGTTTTTGGTTTATTAATGGAGTCTTGTATGGTGAACATTCAAAAATGTGAGATGGATAGCATTACTTATAGCTTTCTTTGAAACAATTGCACCTGCTGATTCCATATTTTCCTGTAGCTCTCCAAAGGTGATCCTTGGTTCTTGCACATCTCTTCTGATTATTTTCACTCTTCTTTCTAAAAACTTGCGGGGGGCACCTGGTCGTGGCCGGTTTATGGTTCTTTCCACTTCCGGATTATGGCCCAAACAGTGCTCACTGGAACCTTCCGTAGTTTAGAAATTTTTCAGTAACTAATGCCACCAGTATGTTTTGCAACAATAAGGTTGCAAAGGTCACGGGTTTTACCCATCATGAGATGTTTCTTGTGTGGCACCTTGGTAATGAGACATCTTTTCATAGACCATCAGTTGAACCATCTGATATTATTTTTCACTAAGTGGCTGGATTGCTTTCAAATTACTAATAGATTTCAGCTGGCGTCATGACTTTCCATGGCTTTAACCACCTCTCGTTCTTCATGTGTTCAATACATTTTGCCTGTGTCATTTCTCATTATTACCCATAACTTAATTTATGGAGATCTACGGTTTAATGTCTTTGCCTGTGTGGATTGGATGGGTTGTTATCGTCACCTGGTGAGAATTTCATGTCAATAGCACCTTTATAAATATATTTACTTAGAAAATTAGTGACATACACACACACATATACTGTATATGTATATACACTTTGCCATGTTATAGAGAGATTGCATGTGTTGAGACCATTTATAAGAGGATCACATTTTCTGTATCTGTAATTTCTATGAGTAACCATGAATGATATTACTTTATGTGGCCATTATACATTTAGGGTGGGAAAATGAATGCTGCATGACCAGCTCTATTGTTCACTAATTACTGAATGCAATTTTTTTCTTTTTTTATTGAGAAAGAATGATCGTTTGTGGATTGTTCCACAGCTTATTGTGCTTTAAAAAATAAAGATGAAAAGAACTTCAGAACGTATTATTATTACCTATATTGTAAATAGCTGTGAAATACAAAATTTTAGATCAGGCCATGTGTCACTGCATATTTATAGATCTTCTGGTGGACACAAATATCCAGACGAAGACAACCCCATGTGGAGCCAATTACTTACTGCTGGGTTAAAGAGTAATCGTTGTTTTAATTTTTCCTTCATAAATCAATAGTAGGCATGAAAATAAGTATGTGGAGCCCAGCTGTGACTGAATCCACATCTTCCAGAAGGGTGCACTGACAGAAGATCCCACTAGAGGTCACTATACACATACACACACGCAGCTCATCCTAAAAGACCAGCAGAGGGAGCTGTGATAGGCATATAAAAACAAGTTTAGTTTCAGTTTGCCTCAGAGAAAGGGAAAGAAAGGAGAAGGAGAAGAGAAGGAGAGCAGAGCAGCCTGCTGCAGCTCAGTTCCGTTCAGAGCTCAGCTCTGTGCAGAATGTGTTTAAGTGGAGTCTAGTAAGAGTGACACAGGGAAGTCACTCCAGCCTAGTCAGAGCTGAATTTAGAAGTGGGCTCTGAGGAAAGCGTGCCGACGCTTAAAGAGCGGCGAAGAGGCAGCCCACCAACTGCCAGTGTGTGTGATCGTGTGAGATCCAGGTAGCCGAAGGCGAGTGGAAGTTAATGAGACAGAGGAGCCTTAATAGCTCATCTCAGCAAGAAATACCGGACAACGGGGTCCGAGCCTATAGGGATCTCCACGACCCATTAGGAGAACACCGGAGTTCCTGGAGGACTACAAGTCCCAGGAGTACCACAGAGCTGATACGTAGCAGGATCAGGAGGACGGAGTCCTGCTCGGCCAGCCATCAAGGACCCTGTCCTTTCAGAGAGAAGGTCCAACCACAAGATCAGCCAGGTACAAGACGGAGACTAAGCTAGGCCCAGCTATATGCAGGCCAAGACTTCATTACATAAAGGCAGAGGACAGGAGGCCACACACCTACCGAGTGGAGGAATCTGGATGTGTACCCTTCACCCTACAGTGCTCCGGGGAAGTGCCTGAACATCTGCAGTAAAGGTACCAAAGTGACTTATGTGTGTGTCTCCCTTATTGTCCCTGATTGCCGGGTCCCCATCGGTCCTGCACCACCATAGACTTCGAGGGAACAGTCCCACCTGTGGGGGACTTAACATCTCGCTGCCCAGTAACATCCCCTCAGAAGATTCATCTTGCAGCGCTGGTCAAATTGATCAGAAACCACAGGTGGCGTCACGAACAATTATTATTATCCCCTGTAAATATCCCACATTACGGTGAGCGCCCAGGGCAATGGACCGAGCTCTGCTGCCAGTGACATTCCCCATAGACTTCCATGGGCTCGGTGCCGAGTACCCCATAACCCTGGTGTTGTGCGACTCATCTCAAGTAACTTTGTAATATATGTTAGCAGAGAAATCTGTTTCTTTCTCTGCCAAAATTGATCAGTCATAGTCAAAAATTCTCAATTCATGGGTAAAATCTGTATTCAATGAAGACAGATTTTTTTCGTTACTGAGATGGGAGATGACAGTTGCTACTTATAAGATTCTATGTAGATGGGATAGAATAAGAGGAAGGAGGAGCTCTGCCTCTAGCCCCTCTCTCCTCCTCCTTCTTCCCTTCTATAGATTTTACCCATGCATTAAGAATTTTGAGAATGATTAATCAGTCCAAGCAGAGAAAGAAGCAAATGTTTCTGATTAGATATATTACGAAGTTTCTTATTTTCATGTGTACTATTGATTTATTAAAAGAAGATAAAAACAAGGATTACTCTTTAACCTCTTCACGACCTTTGATGTACCATATGTGACCAGATAGGGTTTCCTAAGCCTTGATGTATGGGCATGTCATGGTGATCGTGCACTGCACAGAAACTGTGCCCACTCGACCGCTGCCAGCAGCTCGGCTTAAATGACAGCCGAAACCCGGTTATCACTGAGAAGAATGGTGCCCGCACTTCCTCCAGCTGATTAACCTACTAAGTGTCGCTGTAAGGAGGTGACCGAGGCCGTCACATGCTTCCCCCTCTTTGAACACTGTTCACATGGATTACGTGCAGTAAGTTGTCGTTTACCAATGATAATGTGTTCCTGTAATGTTACTGTACTGTGTATGTACTTGATATGTACTGTTTATAAGATTAGGGATAGTATAGGGTAATAGCATAGGACAGTAGTGAGGGGCACCATAGAGATAGGGAATGAGATAGAATAGTAAAGTGAGAATTAGGGGTTTTCCACTTGGGAGGAGTTACAGATGAGTGCTGCATAGAGCAGTGGGATATAGGGAGGCACTTCCTGGTTATTGTTCAGTGCTGTGCAGATGCAGCAGTGAGCAAGGATAGTCTGACAGCTGTGGGGATAAGGTTGCTTCGGCAAGAAGGGGCCCCAGGCTGAGTGTCGTGCAGGCGGTCACCAGCTTAAACAGAACCGTTTTGAGGAGGATCCGAAGCTTACGGCAGGGACTAGGTGAAGCTGAGACGGTGAGCCAGTTACCCTTTATTACGAAGCCAGACCAGGGAAATGGTAGGAAGCTGATGGGCCTAAAGGCACGGACGGGACAGAGATTGTCCAGGAAAGAGCAGAGATTGCTGGAGCAGGACATGGATTGTCCAGAAAGAGCAGAGATTGCTAAGACAGGACAGAGATTGTCCAGGAAGAGCAGAGATTGCTAGGAAGACAGGGAAGTCTTAGGAATGTTACTCTATACACACTGTGCCGCATCTGTGATGGAAGCCCTACTGATAAGTTGAACTGTTGAGAAAGGACATTATTTCCGGAGTTGTTTGTGGAGCTTGTGAATCCGGAACTGGAGTGAGAGAAGCAGAGGGAACTCTGACAATAAATGTGAGTGTTCTGTTGCGCACGCTGCACATACAGCAGAAGGGACATTATGTTTCATCTGTGGGGCGCCAGGGCGTGGGAATACTACAGTTCGTTGTTACGACTACCACCCTGGCTGCCTTATACCGCCATTGATATTAATCACAGCATTTGAGAGGCTAGGAGAGAGGGGGCCCCTCTGCCATCTGATTGGCGCCCCGTAACTGTGAGAAAGTGGACCAACTGTCATGCTTCTCCCTGAATACATCAATTAGCTTAATGTAAATCTATGAAATATGTTTTCTTGCGTTAATTTCCTTGTGGGCTGCAGGACTAACCAACGTTCAAATGATGTCACTGTCTTCCTCTTTGTCTCTGTACAGAACTGGGTGAAAGGTTAAAGCTGCCCAGCAGCAGCCAGCAGGGACAGTGTGAGAGTTAACTGTAACGCTGACCCATAGTAGGGAGAAGGATTGGAAATCTCTGAGTAGTGAGAGATTGAGGAAGTTAGTGATGTAATAGGAGAGAAGAGAGGAGTGTGTACATAGATCTGGAGAGGATCAGAGCTAGTGTGCAGTGAGCGGAGAGGCGCAAAGCAGCAAGAATCATTATGGAACTTTAGAAGTGACTGAGATCCAGTTCAGCAGGCAAGTGGGTGCAATCTATTTGCAGGAGAATAAAAGGAGGAAGTGAGTCCAGTGTTGGCCAGACATGGGAGGCCCTGTAGAGAATGGTCTTACCCAGCTGAGGACACTGTAGAGGGAAGCGACTCTAAGGAAGGCCCTCGTTAACAGATCACAGACTGCTGTTTGGGTGCAGGATTCACAGTGTAACATAGCAGCCCATATGTTCCTGCATTGGAAAGATGGAGGTTTATCTGATTTGCTCTGCTTGTTTACCATCCACATGTGAAGTGCCGTCCCCCAAAACATATAAGAACGTACCTCTGTATGAGACTAAAGAAGTTGTAAAGTGTACTGCCTGCTGCCTTGTGTACCTAAGTATGTTGCCAAGTAAAGCCTGCCTTGTTTTAATAAATGTGCCTGGTGTCCTTGTCTTGAAGTCTAATGGACCTGGTGAGGAGAGGAACTTGGCAGACCTGAAGGTGAAGGAATCAATAGAAACGCTGGCAGCATACATACACTCACATCCCAGAACTTTTGTTTTTTCTGTAACGTGCCAGGGTGTCAGAGATATGACACTTGTCTACGGCTATCACCCTGTGCAGGGTTACATGTCAGTGAGAGGGCTAGATCGTTGTCATCACAATCTGGGTCTGCTAGCTACGGCAAGCCTGGTAGACCGGGAGCATGTCTGAGACAGGGGTGGGAAATCTTTTATCTGCCAAGGCTCATTTGAATATTTATACTCTCCTTGGGGCTGTGCAAATTGCGGCCAACTCTGCTCACAAATGCATCCTGATGCTGGCACTGGTGTCAGGAAATAATCTTTCATTACACATGCCTTAGCGCTTAGTAGTGAACACTGCATGTGCGTGCTCACAGAGCAAAAAGAAATTAATGGGCCAGCGGCCATCAAAATACAGTTGCCAGCCCACGCACTGCGATCCTTGGAAATCTGCACAGAGGTCGGATAAAAAGTCATCGAGGCCTTGGACCTGAGGTATCCCACCCCTGCTCGAAGAGACTTCTGTCAATGTAATGCTGACAGTAATAACAAAGCATTGCAATGCATTATACCAGCGATCAGACTAATAGAAGTTAAAGTCTCACAGGGGGACTAAGTAAAAAAGGTAAAAGAAAAAGTTTAAAAAATTGTAAAGACATTTTAAAAATATCACAAAATAAATAAAAAAAGAAAATAATATTATACTCATAAATACGTATATTTATGTAAAAAAATAAGAGTACACATATTTGGTATCACTGCATCCAGAACGACCTTACCTATAAAACTGTAACACTAGTTAACAACTTCAGTGAACAAAAAAAAAAAGTGGCAAAAAAATATGCTTTATCATCATACTACCTAACAAAAAGTGGAATAAAATGCCATCAAAAATTCGAATTTAAACTGGTGTAGCGGAAAATGTAATAAGTCACCATACAGCTCCATCAGCAAAGAAATAAAAAAGCTATAGTTCTCAGAATAAAGCGATGAAAAAAACAATTCTTTTTTCTACAAAATAGTTTTTATATTGTGTAAAAGGGGCAAAACATAAAAGAATGAAATAAAGTGGTATTGCTGTAATCGTACTGACCCAAAGAATAAAGCTGTTTTTCAATTTTACCATACAGTGAACAGTATAAAGAAAAAAAACAATTCCTGAATTGCTGGTTTTTGTTCATTCTGCCTCCCAAAAATCAGACGTAAACAGTCAAAAAATACTATGTGCCCACTGCTTGAAAATGGCACCAAATAAAAACAACAACTCGTCCCGCAAAAAAAAAGGCCTCGTGACTCGTTGGCAAAAATATTGAAAAATTATAGCTCTCGAAGTATGATAATGTGTTACTTCCTTCTCTGATATCCCCTTTTATATAGAGTCTAGCAGAAGTGTGTGCATAGGGAGAGAGGTAACACATGCAATAAGGAATTTTTGTCACAAATTTCTTAAGAAGCCACATGAAAAATAATCACAGTAACTTCATCACTATGCCAATCAGCGAAGATTATAGTGTTCATGGACACCCCATACTCTGCTGCACAATTTGCCCATGGCTCTTTAATACTAACATAGGGCAAGCAGTGTCCCCATTGCGGTGCCAGATTTTGTCATCTATAACATTAGGGGCTGGTGCTGGACCCAGAGGCCATGGAAAGGGACAAGGAGGGGTTACAATTCCCACCCCTACGTTAAGAAGAAATCCCCTTTGTTTTGGAAATGGTAAAGGGGTTCAGCCAAACCAGGGCAGGTTCTCCTTCACACTGCCTCCGTAATACATATACCCTTTATATGAGGCTGTTTAAATGTTACTTACAACTGACATAAGATGGCATCAGGTTCATCAGTCTCAACCAATGCAGCTTTAATACATTTCTAATATGTGAGTACTAATCCGGTGGCTACCTCAGACTGATGGTAGCATAAATGAGATGGGACCATAAATGCTTTATTTTTGCATAATTGCCTACCATTAGAAATTCAAGTTAATAAACCAGTGGACGCTGTACACTAAAAGAGCTGAAAAGTGTCACAACATATACTTCTACAAGCCTATATTATCATCATTCAGGCAAAGAAAATTATAAGGAACTGTGCTCAAGTGCAATTTATCCTTCGATCTAGGAGTTTAGTGGAATACAAAACACTTATCAGCTTTGCAGACATTTATTACTGGGGATATTGAATTCTTAAGTGTTATACTGCTGCAATCAAGATGAGCAGGATGGCAATATGTCCCATGCTTTTACATTATCTTCACAATTATTAAGCAATTTGTATTTTTCACGATTAATTTTATTATTGAACATCTCCAGTGCCGTCGGTCAGTCCAAATGGTTAATAAACCTGAATATTTAAGAAAGTAAAAGTGCGGTCTTGTCTTTCTTAGGAGAATATCTGTGTGCAGAATTATTATGCAACAAAATTAAACTCGTAAATTGTTTATTTTCATCTGCTAAAGTGAGACTAATAACTAAATAGCTCAAAGTGTACAAAAATACCTGTATTACATTTCAACAAAAAATATCAGTGACTAATGTGGCCGCCCTTCTTTTCAATACCAGTCATAAGCCATCTATCCATGGGGTCTGTCAGTTTCTTAATCCGATGAAGATCATCTTTTTGGGCAGCATCAACTGCAGCCTCCCAGACACTGATCAGAGAGGTGAAAATATATCGTAGCACTACCGTGATGGTGCACAAGTAGGTTTCCCAACCAAAATATCGTGAATAGAAAAACTTGGCACTCAACTTTAGCAAATAGATTCCGGTTTATTGCAGTCAAGGTACAGGTGAGTACATCAAGGAAACGTTTCGGTCCAAGAGGACCTTCATCAATCCGACTGCTTCTGAGGAGGCAATAGTATTAACTTAGAGGCAGACTGCCTTTAGAGGAGAGAGAACCTCTATGTTCCTATATGATAGGTTCCTATATGGTAGTCTCCTATTTGGGCCTTTAGTGGGATCCAAGTATAGGAATAGTAGGCCAGGATGGCTCTAAATATTACTGGGCAGGAGGAGGAAGAAGCGCTGGTCTCTCTTTGCCTGACGCGGTGTCCACCGCTTGTCTGACAAGCCCAAAGGCCAAAATAGGAGACTACCATATAGGAACCTATCATTTAGGAACATAGAGGTTCTCTCTCCTCTAAAGGCAGTCTGCCTCTAAGTTAATACTATTGCCTCCTCAGAAGCAGTCGGATTGATGAAGGTCCTCTTGGACCGAAACGTTTCCTTGATGTACTCACCTGTACCTTGACTGCAATAAACCGGAATCTATTTGCTAACGTTGAGTGCCAAGTTTTTCTATTCACTGATCAGAGAGGTGACTGTTCTCCTTTACCGTAAATTCCCCATTTGAGAAGGGCCCGCAAGTTCTCAATAGGGTTTAGGTCAGGTAAGGAAGGTGTCATGTCATTATTCTGTCATCTTCAAGGACTTTACTGGCAGCCGAGCAGTGGAAACGATAGAGCATTATCTTGCACAAAAATCATGGTTTTCTTCAAAGATGCAGCCTTGTTCTTGTATCACTGCTTGAAGAAAGTGTCTTCCAAAAATTGGCAGTAGGTTTGGAAGTTGATTTTGAGTCCATCTTCAAAAAATCTAACTAGCTCAACCTTAATAATACCAGCCCATAGCTGTACCTACCTTCACCTTGCTGGCATCTAAGTTGAAGAGGAGGTCTGTGCCCATTACTGATCCACCCATGGGATCATCCATCTAGTCAGTCAACAGTGACTGTCATCTCAGCAGTCCTTAAAACCTTTGACAAATCTGTCTTCAGATATTTCTTGGCCCAATTTTAACATTTCTAATTCTGTGTCTTGCTCAGTTATGGTCAGGTTCCAACCTTCTTTACCTCGGCCATGTCTCTGAGCACTGAACACCTTGTATTTCTTTCTGGGCACTGGAGGGAGGTTGCAGTTCTGGAGGATAGTGATGGCTTCCTGGTGACTTCAAATTTGATTCTTCTCTCATCTTTGGCAATTAATGTGATGCTTTTTTCTCAATACGTTTTTAAATACCCTGTTGAATATTTGTAACAAAACTTTTGATGGTTTTGTGATTATGCCCCAATATCTTTGCAATTTCAAGAGTGTTGCATCCCTCTGTAAGACTTTTCACAATTTTTGACTTTTCAGAGTCAGTTAAAGCTCTTTTTTGGCCAGTGGAAAATAAACTGTCTGATAGTTCTGCACACCTTGATAAAGAGTGTTGTATCCTTAGGCCTCACCCCTGTCTTTACACAACTACACGTCACCTGATCTGCTTTATCCAATAAGCATTCTCATTTATACAGCTTAGAGTTGGAAAACCTGCATAAAAATGATGATATGGTCAAAATACTCACTAGCCTAATAATTCTACACACAGTGTAGTCAACAATCACAGCAGTATTTTAATCAGTGTTTTTCCTCAGTTTTTTTTAAGCCAAAACTAAGAGAGGAACAAAATGCTGAAGTGCAAGTGTTCACATAAGCAGTATATGTTATGGACGGGTTTAGAGACAACCTTGTCTAATATTTGGTTGCACAATCTTTGGCCACAATGACAGCGTCCAAAAGTTTTTGTAGTCATTAGAGTTGAGTGATTCTTTTGAAATTCCAATTCACCAGCTTGGTCAAATGTGTTCCAAAAATTCTATTCGTATTGATTAAATTTACCAAAAATTGCAAAACTGCAAAGCCTTCAATTGCCTGCAAAAGACGTGTGTAATACTCTGAGGTCTCCTAGGACTGTAAACTAACATGTGCAAACCCCTAATATTAAAATGGATACATTTATTATCCCCTCACCGACCTTGGACGTATGGATACACCGTGACGATTTTGTGCACACAGAGGCTTTGCGCGCGCTATTGCGGTCAGGTGTCAGCTGATTCTGACAGCTGACACCCGGCAGTCATTGCCAGGAGTAGTGCCCGCACCACACCTGGCACTTTAACCCCCTAAATACTGCAATCGATAGCCCCCTCTGCATTCCGATCAGCGTCTCCGCGATATCATCGCATGGGGCTCATTTATTACCATGGTGATCCAATGTCATCATGAAGACATCTGGGTCACCAGGCACTAGCAAGTTAGTCAGATCATGTGCAGTGCATGATCTAACTAACTTGTGTCTGCAGGTCTGACAGTTCTAAAGCATTGCAATTCTAGTGTATTGCAATGCATTAAAACTGCAATCAGACTGCAGTAAGTCAAAGTCCCATAAAGGGAATTAGTAAAAAAAAAAAGGTAAAAACATTTGTAAAAATATTTTTAAAAAAATCACTAAAAAATATTAAAAAAATAAAAAATATATTGTACCCGAAGTAAATATTTTTATAAAAAAAAGTACACATATTTGGTATTGCCGCGTCCAACCCACCAGTTAACCTCTTCAGTAAACACCGTAAAGAAAACAGACAGGAAATTATGCTTTTTCATCATACCACTGAACAAAAAGTGGAATAAAATGCGACCAAACAGACAATGTAAATAAAAATTGTCTTGCTGAAAATTTCATCTTGTATCGCAAAAAAACAGGCTTCCAAACAGCTCTGGCAGCAGAAAAATAATAAAAAGTTATAGCTCTCAGAATAAAGTGATGCAGAAATATTTTTTTCTATAACAGTTTTTATTGAGTAAAACGCCAAAACACAAAAAAACTATATAAATGGGGTATCGCTGTATTCGTACTGACCCGAAGAATAAAGTTGCATTATCAATTTTACCACACATGGAACGGCATTAAAAAAAGAAAAAGAAAAACAATTTCTGAATTGCTGGTCTTTGTTCATTCTGACTTCCAAAAATCGGAATAGAAAACAAACAAAAAATATTGTGTCCCCAAAAATGGTACCAGTATAAACGTCAACTCGTCCCACAAAAACAAGCCATCACATGAGTCTGTCATCAGAAATGTGGAAAAATTATAGTTCTCAAAATATGGCAATGCAAAAACTTGTTTTTGCAATAAAAAGCATCTTAGTGTGTGATAGCAGCCAAACATAAAAACCCTATAAATCTGATATCGCTGTAATCACACCGACCCAAATAATAAAGTTGCCTAAATCACTTATACCGCATGAGGAATTGTTTAAAAAAATAAATAAAACCAATTTGTCATCTAATGTTGTTTGGTCATTCTGCCTCCCAAAGATCGCAGTAAGGCTTGGCGCACATTT
>VIAB01000480.1:244245-271131 GCA_009801035.1 Oophaga pumilio
CTCTTTCGCCCGGGGCCCATAAAAACCTAGAGCCGGCCCTGTGTGTGACCCTGCTTTGTCCACTTCCATGGGAACAGTAGTGTAATGTGTGGCCCCGCTCTGTCCACTTCTATGGGAGCAGTGGCGTAATCTATGACCTCGCTCTGTCCATTTCTATGGGAGCAGTAATGTAATGTGTGACCCCACTCCATCCACTTCTAGGGGAGTAGGGGTGTAATGTGTGACCCCACTCTGTCCACTTCTATGGGAGCAGTGGTGTAATGTGTGACCCTACTCTGTCTACTTCTATAGGAGCAGTGGTGGAATGTGTGACCCTGCTCTGTCCACTTCTAAGGGAGAAGTGGTGTAATGTGTGACTCCGCTCTGTCCATTTCTATGGGAGCAGTAATGTATAGTGTGACCCCACTCCATCCACTTCTAGGGGAGCAGTGGTGTAATGTGTGGCCCAACTCTGTCCATTTCTATTGGATTAATGGTGTAATGTGTGACCTCACTCTGTCTACTTCTAGGGGAGCAGTAGTGTAATGTGTGACCTTGCTCTGTCCACTTCTAGGGGAGCAGTGGTGTAATGTGTGACCCTGCTCTGTCCACTTCTAGGGGAGCAGTAGTGTAATGTGTGACCTTGCTCTGTCCACTTCTAGGGGAGCAGTAGTGTAATGTGTGACCTTACTCTCTCCACTTCTAGGGGAGCAGTGGTGTAATGTGTGACCACGCTCCGTACATTTCAAGGGAAGCAGTGGTGTAATGTGTGACCCTGCTCTATCTACTTCTATGGGAGCAATGATGTAATGTGTGACCCTGCTCCGTACACTTATATGGGAGCTGTGGTGTAATGTGTGATCCTGCTCCTTCCACAACTATGGGTGGGAACAGTGGTGTAATGTGTGACTCTGCTCTGTCCACTTCTATGGAAGCAGTGGTGTAATGTGTGGCCCTGGTCTCTACACTTCTATGGGAGGAGTGGTGTAATGTGTGACCCTGCTCTGAGCACTTCTATGGAAGCAGTGGTGTAATCTGTGACCCTGCTCGGTCCACTTGAAGGGGAGCAGTGGTGTACTGTGTGACCCCGCTCTGTCCACTTTTTGGAGAAGCAGTCGCATAATGCGTGACCCCACTCTGTCCACTTCTAGGGGAGCAGTGGTGTAATGTGGGACCTTGTTCTGTCCACCTCTAGGGGAGCATAGGCGTAATGTCTGACCACGCTCTGTCCACTTCAAGGGAAGCAGTGGTGTAATGTGTGATCCCGCTTTGTCCACTTCTATGGGAACAATTGTGTAATGTGTGAAGTCGCTCCATCCACTTCTATGTGAGCACTGGTGTAATGTGTGACCCCACTCCGTCCACTTCTATGGGAGCAGTGGTGTAATGTGTCACCCCCGCTTCATTCACTTCTATAGGAGCAATGGTGTATTGTGTGACCCAGCCTCCGTCCACTTCTATGGAAGCAGTGGTGTAATGTGTCACCCCCGCTTCATTCACTTCTATAGGAGCAATGGTGTATTGTGTGACCCTGCTCCGACCACTTTTATGGGAGCAGTGGTTTCATGTCTGACCTAGCTTTGTCCATTTCTATGAAAGCAGTGGTGTAATCTGTGACCCTGCTCTGTCCACTTCAAGGGGAGCAGTGATGTAATGTGTGACCTTGCTCTGTCCACTTCAAGGGGAGCAGTGATGTAATGTGTGACCTTGCTCTGTTCACTTCTAGGGGAGCAGTGGTGTAATGTGTGACCCTGCTCTGTCCACTTCTAGGGGAGCAGAGGTGTAATGTGTGACCATGCTCCATCCATTTCAAGGAAAGCAGTGGTGTAATGTGTGCCTCCGCTCTGTCCACTCCTAGGGGAGCAGTGGTGTAATGTGTGACCATGCTCCATCCACTTCTATGGGAGGAGTGGTATAATGTGTGACTCCACTCTGTCCACTTGTATGGGAGCAATAGTGTAATATGTGACCCCGCTCACCCACTTCTAGGGGAGCAGTGGTGTAATGTGTGACCACGCTCCATCCATTTCAAGGAAAGCAGTGGTGTAATGTGTGACCCCGCTCTGTCCACTTCTATGAAAGCAGTGGTGTAATGTGTGACCCCGCTCTGTCCACTTCTATGGAAGCAGTGGTGTAACGCGTGACCCCTCTCTGTCTACTTCTAGGGGGAGCAGTGGTGTAATGTGTGACCACGCTCCGTCCATTTCAAGGGAAGCAGTAATGTAATGTGTGACCCTGCTCTGACCACTTCTATGTGAGCAGTGGTTTAATGTGTGACCCCACTCTGTCCACTTCTAGGGAAGCAGTGATGTGGCCCTGCTCTGTCCACTTCTACTGGAGCAGTCGTGTAACGCGTGACCCCTCTCTGTCTACTTCTAAGGGAGCAGCGATGTAATGTTTGACCCCACTCTGTCCACTTCTAAGGGAGCAGTGGTGTAATGTGTGAACCCACTCTGTCCACTTCTAGAGAAGCAGTGGTGTAATCTATGACCCCACTCTGTGCACTTCAAGGGGTGAAGTGGTGTAATCTATGATCCCGCTTTGTCCACTTCAAGGGGAGCAGTAATGTAATGTATGACCTTGCCCTGTTCACTTCTAGGGGAGTAGTGGTGTAACGTGTGACCTTGCCCTGTTCACTTCTAGGGGAGTAGTGGTGTAATGTGTGACCTTGCTCTGTCCACTTCTAAGGGAGCAGAGGTTTAATGTGTGACCACACTCTGTCCATTTCAAGGGAAGCAATGGTGTAATGTGTGACCCCGCTCTGTCCACTTCTATGGAAGCAGTGGTGTAATGTGTGACCCTGCTCTGACCACTTCTATGTGAGCAGTGGTTTAATGTGTGAGTTTGCTTTGTCCACTTCAATGGAAGCAGTGGTGTAATGTGTGATCCCACTCTGTCCACTTCTATGGAAGCAGTGGTGTAATGTGTGACGTTGCTCTGTCCACTTCTAGGGGAGCAGTGGTGTAATGTGTGACGTTGCTCTGTCCACTTCTAGGGGAGCAGTGGTGTAATGTGTGACGTTGCTCTGTCCACTTCTAGGGGAGCAGTGGTGTAATGTGTGACCACGCTCCGTCCACTTCAAGGGGAGCAGTGGTGTAATGTGTGACCACGCTCCGTCCACTTCAAGGGAAGCAGTGGTGTAATGTGTGATCACGCTCTGTCCTCTTCTATGGGAGCAGTGAAGTAATGTGTGAACCCGATCTATCTACCTCTATAGGAGCAGTGGTGTAATGTGTGACCCTACTCTATCCATGTCTAGGGGAGCAATGGTGTAATGTGTGACCCTGCTCCATCCACTTCTAGGGGAGCAGTGGTGTAATGTGTGCCTCTTCTCTGTCCATTCCTAGGGGAGCAGTGGTGTAATGTGTGATCACACTCTGTCCTCTTCTATGGGAGCAGTGAAGTAATGTGTGAACCCGCTCTATCTACCTCTATAGGAGCAGTGGTGTAATGTGTGACCCTACTCTATCCATGTCTAGGGGAGCAATGGTGTAATGTGTGACCCTGCTCCATCCACTTCTAGGGGAGCAGTGGTGTAATGTGTGCCTCTTCTCTGTCCACTCCTAGGGGAGCAGTGGTGTAATGTGTGACCATGCTCCATCCACTTCTATGGGAGGAGTGGTATAATGTGTGACCCTACTCTATCCATGTCTAGGGGAGCAATGGTGTAATGTGTGACCCTGCTCCATCCACTTCTAGGGGATCAGTGGTGTAATGTGTGACCCCACTCTATCCATGTCTAGGGGAGCAGTGGTGTAATGTGTGACCCCACTCTATCCATGTCTAGGGGAGCAATGGTGTAATGTGTGCCTCCGCTCTGTCCACTTCTAGGGGAGCAGTGGTGTAATGTGTGACCATGCTCCATCCACTTCTATGGGAGGAGTGGTATAATGTGTGACTCCACTCTGTCCACTTGTATGGGAGCAATAGTGTAATATGTGACCCCGCTCACCCACTTCTAGGGGAGCAGTGGTGTAATGTGTATTACATGCTGGGATTGGATGCTCATCTCTGCGGGTTGTATCACATGATAGTCATTAGATACACAATGCTGGGTTGTATCATGCATGATGGATTTTAGATACATGGCTAGGCTATGGCTTGGTTCTGCCTCCTTTAGAGGCTTACACTGGCATAGAAGAGCTGAGCTAGTGTTCAGAGCACCGCATCCAGGACCTCTGCTCACCGCATCCCTGCACCTCTTGTCACCACTCACACTGAACACCATGAGTGGTGACAGGGGAAAGTGTAGCTCACAGCATAGCTGCGGGCGTCAAGAAAATGGCACCCATCTCCTCTCTCAGCTGTGATCTGGCCAGCCCAGGGGGGATAAATGAACACTCAAGCCTTTGTGGGTCCCCAGTCAGCGGAGATAATTTAGTAATTTCCTACCAATGTCTACAGTAGTAGAGAGATCAATAATTAGTTCATTGTTTCTATCAATCAGCCCATTTTGGATAAGTATTACATTGATTTATTTACATGTATGTGTCCTTTATTAGAACACATGATCATATTCCCAATCTCAGCACTTATATTATTTAATACAATGTCATTGCTGTCCTCCTCTCAGGTTCTCAGTTTGGTCTCTATAAGTTATTAATGTCATATATAAGTGGTAAAGGGACCTTGGCCCTGATATCAGCAGTAATGCCGCCTGCACCCCATACCGCTGGCACGCTGTAATGTGATGTGGATTGGTACAATTCTTCTGCTTGATATCTGTTAATAAATCTTGCATGACTGTGAGTAGGACAGCCTCCGGGCTTCTTTTCCAGCCCCAGGCTCATCACAGCTGTAGAAGGACTGATTTGTTTTATTTGTAAAGTTCCCAGGTCCCTTTACATTTCTATGGGACATTCTGGATGAAATGCCCCAAAGAAACTGAGAGAAAAAGGTAAACAGGACACACAGAGGAGTCCCTTATTGGACATGACAGCAGCTGTGTGCCCTAGGCTTCCACACTGGGGACCGCATACGACATCACATCAGAAAGGATTTGCCGTCTCCCTCTTTTTCAGGTTTACAGGATCCTGTAATCATACAGTTATTTGGGGCGTCCAGCATGACACAGCAACTCAGGGTAGATTTGCTGCAGACTTTTTTATATATTGACTCTCCAAAAACCGAACAGTCAAAAGGACAAACCATAGAGCTGAAAAGCTGCATGTGTGAATCCAGCCCCACGCTTTTCTTTTTCCGGATTCTTTACTTTACTGATGTCCTCTAGACAAGAATGAAAATCTGCCACTAATGTGAGTTGTGGAAAGTTTTCTGGCAGGTTTTCAGGGATCTTTTTCAAGTGGGTCCACACTAAAACCTGTCTGAAGAAACACTCAGGAAACAATCAAAAGAAAGATAAAAAAGCCGTTCTAAGAACGAAAACCACTCGCTGAGCACATGGTCAGATTTTTGATCGTCTTTTAAGTTTCAGATTTCCAAAGACGTTAAGCAATTAATAGAGGTGTCGCCCATTTTTCAGTCACTTTTCGCTCTGAAGAAGCCCTATACTTTACAAGTCAGAAGAAAGGCTCAAAACGTAAAAAAGCTGTCACAAAAAAATATTGGAAAAATGCAAAAAAGAACAACAGTGGATAAAAACATTGAAAAGCACTAAAGAAATGCTGAAAAAAGATCCTTCAAGAGGAAAAACCTGCCTTCTTCTTGAAGAACCTGGCAGGTTCACCCACCTAAAAGTATGTCATGTGCACGTACCCTTATTATGTTTCTTCATGTCTCCGAGATTATCATCTGTGCTTTCCTTTTAACACATGGGAGACTGGATAACAAAAACGGACTACTACTAGAGTGAGAGCGGGAGTAAAAAACAGATAAGATGTTAGGATCATCTCGTATAAGATACGATCCGTGCTCGGATCACAATACACGGCCCTGACGCCGGCTCTGAGCTATTTGACTTGTAGGCTGATATGATGCCGTTGGCTATGGCCAGGAGACCCAGCAGTCGGACTGGGCATCCAAGAGTAGCCCATTTTTCACGCACAATGAATAGCTCCATTAGTATAAATGACCATCAAGCCTTCCCATATGGTGCTATTAAACATATGTGGCAGAGTCATGGTAATCATAGCTGGATCATCACTAATTACTGTGATGCACCAGCACTTGCCATGGTTTTAAAGGGGTAGTCCCATCTCCAGGATCCTATCCCAATATGTAGTAGGTGTAATAATAATAATATTAGCAAATACTTCCAATTAGAAAGGTAGTATAGTTTTTCTGATTAGCTATGTCTCTTTCCTCATGTGCAGGCATTGCAGTGTGAAGGAGACAATGGCTAATGAAAGCAATTATTAACCTTACATAAGCTAGTAATATATGTGGTGTGGCAAGATGGCATCTACATCCTGGAACTACACCCTGGAATCCTTGGAATGTGAGGTGGATACACTTAAAACTATACATGGAATAGACCTAGCACGGACCTAATACAGATTGATACAATGGATTAAGCCTTGCAACGCCCTCTTCCTGCCTGCTACATGATCTGTTGTTACAACAAATAATGTTCAGTTCTGTGCCAGCTCTTGTTGAGAGAGGAGTACACATCTGACCTTGTGTCCGATGAATTTCTCCTATGCATGCACTTGGCTCATATTTATCAGGTCAGGGGCAGGCAATCACTAAGATCCCCTGTTAAGAGATCACCCCAACAGCAGGACCTTAGGTATCCATGGTTATGACCACTGATATAGTGATAGTTAGTTAGCTAGTTGCCAGTGGTCGTAACCATGGATACCTAAGGTCCTGCAATGCCCTGCACATGAAGAAAGAGACATAGCAAATCAGAAGAACTATGCTACATTTCTAATTAGAGGTATTTGCTAATATTATTATTATTATTATACTCACTACATATTGGGATAGGATCCTGGAGAAGTGAATACCCCCCTTAAGTTACAGGTATAGGTAGTAGTTAGTGGTAATCCATCAGCAGTCACAATGGTTTGGTCTTGCACAAACTAGCAAGCTTGGAGAAATATTAGAAATGCCTTATCAAAGCTGTCTTACAAAGAAAAATCCCTCAAAGAAACCAGGGATCAGTTTTAATATACCATAAAATGTTATGGGGTCTTTTGACCAACTAATTAAGTGTTTATTTTTGTACTGATTTATATAGCACCATTAATTCCACAGAGCTTTACATACATTACCGGCACTGTCCACATAGGGGCTCACAATCTAGAACCTCCATCAGTATATCTTTGGAGAGCTTTATATAAGTTTTCTACGTGTTTTTATACTTTCATTCTTATGATCATATCACGACTCTATGTTGAGTAAATCTTCAGTAAAATGATAAAGCTGCCTATAGCGTACTTTGTATTCTCCTGATTTTATTATTTGTGTCATGGCTTCCAAGAAAA
This sequence comes from Oophaga pumilio, assembly GCA_009801035.1. Lineage (NCBI taxonomy): Eukaryota > Metazoa > Chordata > Amphibia > Anura > Dendrobatidae > Oophaga > Oophaga pumilio. The sequence goes on from VIAB01000480.1 coordinate 251,613, forward strand.
TAAAAAAAATCATAGCATATCCCATCAAATATCATTTTAAGAGATATTCTCCTATAGAAGCAGAGTTGTAGTGTGAGGGAGTGTGAGCACGGGAACTGTTACCCAGGCACCAAAGTCTATGGCAGTGCACAATTTTGCCAGCCCCCACTATCAAATGATTGACATCTGCAAGGTCCGCGTCTTTTTGGAGTGCAGTAAATGCTCACCCGGTGCTGCTGCTGATGAATGTAGCAGTCAAAATAAGCTTGTCATCAGCTGCTATGCTCTGCATAGGCAGTAACTGCTATGATAAAACTCATTATAATAAACAAGAATTTATCATCTCAGTCTATGCAAATGCAGAGCGCAGCTGCCTGTGATAAACTCATCGGAACTGCTGCACTCTGCATAAGCAGCGGTCAATATGCTTTTAAATGCAGACTGTATTGATTTATGTGCAGCGAAAATTACGGTATCTGTCTTCAGTCATTATTAAAATCTGCTTGGACAGTGCTAGGGATTGGTTTAGGGTTAGGCCTAGGCTTAGAGATAGAATTAGAAATACAGTAAGTTTTGTGATAGGGTTCTGGATAGGGATAAAGTTAGGGTAACAAAATTATGTAAAAAAAATTATTAAAAAAATAAAACTCAAACTAAATATAACAATGCATAACCTTGTATTTAATATTTTCCTTTGATTTGACCAAAAACTAGATGGTCAAACTACAATACCATCAGTATTTTTCTTAAATTATAATACTTGTGCTTGGGGCATAAAGGATGCAATACTGTTCTTGTGAAAATATTTGGGCGAGTGCTAATGCTTCATCGGTTTAGGGGGCACAACATATTTCCTTTGCACAGGTAAAACAGGATAAACAACTGCATAAAAGCATGAAATTATAAAACATAAGTGCCACATTAAGGTTTTTTATTGATCATTAATGGGGTGGTCCACTAATAGGACAACCCCTTCTCATTTCGCACGCTTGGCCCCGATAAAATAAAAAAGCCGTTATCCACTTCCTGTGCAGGCGTTGTTCCTGTGGTGTCGGTACTCGCGGTCCCGGGGGTCTCATGAGGCTGTATAATCCAGAAAAAGACTAAGCACTCATCTTATGATATGAAGAAGATATTTAATAGTAGTGTATCCAAAACGTTTCGGTCAATGAGACCTTCGTCAGTAACTACATAAATGAAATAACATGTTATTTCATTTATGTAGTTACTGACGAAGGTCTCATTGACCGAAACGGTTTGGATACACTACTATTAAATATCTTCTTCATATCATAAGATGAGTGCTTAGTCTTTTTCTGGATTATATTCTTGGTGTGGGAACCTAGACTTTAAGCTCCACCATTCTATAAGTTGTGCTCACGCTTTTCTCTCTCATGAGGCTGTATGACACATGGTACCTGGTGACCAATCATCACTAGCATCACTGTCTCCACCTCCTGTCGAATTGATCATGAAGAGGAGGTCAGAGATTAGCTGCAGCTCTGACTTCATCTTCATGTTCAATTTGGCGAAGGCGAGGACAGTGATGCTAGTGATGATTGGGCGCCGGGGTCAAGTGTCATACAACTGCATGGGAGAACTAGTGCCGACATTGCAGGAACGGCGCCGGCACGGGAGGTTAGTATAAGCTTTATTATTTTTTTGGGGACCAGAAGTGGGGAATGAGAAGGGGATGTCTGAGTAGAGGACAACCCTTTTAAGTTCAACTTGTGAAATAATAGTCCCATTTTTAAAGCGTATCTGTCACCAGAATTCACAATGCAAACTGTGCACATCATTAAATACAGTACTGATGAGGCCGGTGTAGTTACTTTGAAAATCCATCAGAATGGTTATTATAGTAAATTCTTTTTGAAAATGATCATATTGGGTATGAAAATTAGCATTTTAAAGAGTTCAGCTTAGTAGAAGGCAGTATGATAATAAAGAATAAAATCATGCTTGGTCGGCCAACCTTAGTGTTCTGTTCAGATGGATTCCTTGATTTAAACACTGAAGACCTAAATGACTGTATGGTCTTATGCAGAAACACCTACTTGAGCTCCATACAACATCGTAACATATATGAATATGACAAATCATGGTATGCCCCATAGGATGTACTTTTTTCCCTAAAAGCACTGATTTTCAGGAGGAGAAGCCCAATAACGTCACTGTAAGGGGCACGGTGCAGTGGGAAATGCCTAACGCTCTGTCATCTGCAGTTACAGCTCCTTGTGATCTGCCCTGTGCATAAGACCTTACAGAAAGTTGTTCCCATTCACCTCTACTTAGAGTGAGACACCCTGTCCCTTTATCAGGATCGTATTATTCTCAGCTATTATAGAAGCAAGCCTGCGGATGTGATAACTAGATTTTCATGAACAAAAATGATAGCTGTCATCAGTCATAGGGAATATAGGTGTTAACAGGCGGCACATGACAAATCTGAAAAAGAATTATGTATTGCGAGCCTGCTTTACATTCTTTCTTTCCTCCTAACGTCCTGGAGTATAAATCTGAATAAATATCACATTGTCATTCACCAGCATGCGATATGGAGAATCGTGTATCTTACCCCTCTCATAATTCTTTCCCGCAGTTCTGCCTGAGTCAGAGGTCTCTCTTCTTCATCTGCCGTAGCGGAGTCACTGTCGATGTCATACTCATCCCTATATAAAAATGAGAATTGCAAACATTAGTCTCATCTGTGATGTGCAGAATTTAATAATTCTATCTGTAGATGCTGATAATCAAATTTTCTCTAGATTGGTTGTGGAGAAAACCTTACTAATCTTTACCCATGGACAGTAACCACACTATATGCACAATGGATATAGGCAGGCTTGGACTGGCCCACAGGAGAACAGGAGAATCCTCCGGTGGGCCACCACCCTCCTGTATGAGCAGTACTTGGCACGTTGTACTTGAATCTCTATGTACAGACAGAGGCGGCATCTTATTCATTTAACAATCTACCCAGTTCATTGTTATATAAATTTGTGATTGACGAAAATGTCACATTTGCATGTAGCTGAAAAGTGGGGCCCTGGAGTTGGTTACCGGTGGGCCCTTTGCACCCCAGTCCGACACTGAATATACTGTAGGTACTGGATGTTTCTAGAGATATAGATGAAAGCAGAGTTCCCAAGGACATTGGCTGCACTACTTGACCTTGGCAGAAAAAGAAAGACATTACTGGCTGTTACCAGATTCTTTAGGAGTCAGATAGTCCACAAATATGAGTAACTGCTAAAAGACCTACAGAAAGACTTGGTGGCAACAGACACTGAGGATTCAGTTTGCAAACCGAGGCACATACTAAATGCTGGAGCCATTGTTGAGCGATGTAAATTGCTCTTGTTTCATTCGTTTATTGCAAATAACAGAAAGTTTGTACATTTTGTAAAAAAGGGGAGAAGCCAGCACGGCCTATGGTCAGCATGCACTACATAAAGTGCATATGCACATATTGGTTTCTAACTGTACTTTAAAATGAGACATTTGGCAAATAATTGATCAATTCTTTGAGCCACCCCGCCACGACAAGGCATTCTCATATGGGGCAGTCCTACTCTACGTTTTTTATATTCGTTGTGCCATTACGGCCTCCTAAATGTATTAAAAGCAAGACTGCAAAAAAATAATGCAAAAGTACCTGAAGCATTGCTGAATCACTCCCATGGTGCCAGTAAGGCAAGCGCAGGTAAAAGCATCAATTATTTGCCAAATGTCTCATTTTTAAAAACAGTTAGAAACCAATATGTGCATATGCACTTTATGTATTGTATGCTAACCATAGGCAGCGCTGGCTTCTCCCCCCTTTTTTGCTTTGTACATTTTGCTCCCAAACCTAATTTGCAATGGTGGGCTCAATAATTTTGAGTGCAAATGTATTCTTTACTACTTAATATTATTATTTTCCTCACTTACATAGCACCATTAGTTCCACAGCTCTTTACAGACATTTATTCTGGTGTTCTGATCCAGCTATTTCTTGACTACTCCTCTGGATTAACCCCTAGATGCCCATACTGCCATGACCTCAGCATGTATGACACTTTGTGTGCTCTGCCTGACTCCTGGACTCTGACCCAGTTATCCCCGACTTTGCTTCATGGTTCTAAATTTGTCCTTGTTTATTAAGTCTTTGGTTCTAACGCAGACATCTTTGGTTTTTCCCTCCCTTTGCATCACCAGTTGGTGTTAACTTTTTTGGCACAAGCTGAAAGCCATTACAGCCAAGTCAAGATCCTGGCGAAAGGGTCAGAGGGTGAATGAAGGACTCTGCTAAACTACCGTATGTGGCCAACATAAAGCCTGACGGCCCATTTTGAGCTGGCGGTTTCATGAGACCCATATGATCCTTGTGATAACATCAAGTTTTTCCAAAACTAACCATACTTTCTCATTTATAGCCATCGTGGACAGACTCCTTCTCTTCTCTGAAATCTTTCTGTTCTGTTTTTTGCTGTTGTTTTATTGAAACTAAAGGCAAGGATCATTTTTCCTATAGGGAAAAATCCAACATGTTGAGAAATTTCCTTCTGTGATGTCAATTGCTTTTTACTTTAATAGAATCACATCAATTATGGAAAACCAAGACCGGTTGTTACATCAGGCCACAAAAATGTGACACAATGTGTGGTTACAGTAAATGACAGACAGTGAGAAATGGGCCTGTATGAGCTTTATGGTTCAATACATTATATACATTGCATAAAATAAAGAAAACAAACAATACTATCGAGCAACACAACATGAAAGCCTTCCCATAGATAAGACAGGGATAGAAGTATGACTGCAACAGATCAGAAGTGACAATATGAAGAAGCTAATGAAAATACCAAGAGTAGCATCAGAGGAAAGGGACAAGAAAAGAGACAAGGAACAGACTCAAATGACAAGAGGTAGCAATGGAGATTGTAATAGCATTTAGAATTGCCGAGGGTATTTCATATATTTTTTTTTAGCTTCCTCTCTATGTAACTTTTTTACGTTCCTGAGTACTGTGGATCTTATTACCTAAGCTTTAAACATTTCAAAACCAGCATGACAAGTGTGTATTTGTTTTTTCATTTTTCTATAGGTGAGCCACTTTTTGGATTTTGCATAAAACTCACAAAATGGGATTGAGCTCCAGCAACCCATGAATATAAATTATCATTAAACACATGGAATACTTAATATGTGACAGCCTTGTGCAAATTACTCCCAATATATTTTTACTTGCATATAAAGAGGCAGCGATGTACAAAATTAATGTAGTTAATTTCATAGACAGCTACGATCCATGAATGTGCAAGGCTTAAACATAAAGAATAATTATGTTGTGTCTAGACAGCAATAACTTTTAGGTATCATAAATCATTACTGCCTGGCAGACCGTCTTGTGCTACATGAGAATGAAAGTGTCCTACGCTAGAAACAAATCTTTTTAAGTTTGTATCTATCTATCTATCTATCTATCTATCTATCATCTATCTATCTATCTAACTATATTGTAAAACATGGAACAGCACATATACCAACTGGCAGGTGCTCAGGCTTCCTCAGCAATATATTCAATACTTGCCCAAATCCACATAAATGTAAAAAAACATAAAAAAAGGAAGGAAATAAAAAGACAACTTAGTGATGAGGGTTTTTTTAAAAATTCTAATAAATATGTACTTATTTTTGCAGATACGTCACTTGTATTCACGAGTCACCATCACGTTATATATTCACCCAGGGAAATACATAGCCATATGGAGGACCTATGAGTATTGTTTATATGTAATTATTACCACTTTTAGTAAAAGGAGTTTTTAGATCATTACAATACATGGGACTGTCGGCCAATAATGAGAAAAAAATGGAAAATTGCTCTATAAGTTTTTTCTTGAATAGGGAAGGGAGAAACAGTTGCTTTGGAATAGGTATATTTACTGTACCTTTATGGATACTATGGTTGAGGGGTCTTGGTCCAGAAGGATGGGATACCTTCCATAGGTACCATTGGTGACTGAATGTAACCTGAATAGAGTACCGTCTTGTACATCAGGGTGAGTGCAAAATACCAAAAGTTCCTATATGCATAAATATTCCCCCCAGGCTTCTTTTACACTTGCTGTGTTTTTGCGTCCCGTTTTTGCGTCCCCAATAGATTTCTATGGGGCCGCAAAAACGGGACGCAAAAAATCGTAGGAGCGCCGTACACTGAAATTCAATGGGGCTGCAAAAACAACGGAAGCTTGCCCAGTATGTTGATTTTGCGGTACACCGTTAAGACCGTATTTGCGAAACGCCGTTTTCTTACTAGGACACTCCACACTTCCAAAAACGGCGTTCCGAGAAGATTTTTGTGGCCTGTTTTTGTGGAAGACCCTGCAAAATACGACAATACGGCCCGCAAAAAAGACTCGCAAAAATGGGCTGCAAAAAAACACTGCAAGTGTAAAGCCTAAAAAAACCCTTAACCCTTTCTTTTTGGTCACAAATGTAAGAGGAGATATACCGTATTTTGCATGAAAGATTGAAGGAATAATTGTAAATATACAGTTCTGGCAAAAATTAAGAGACCACTACACAGTTTTATAAAAATCAGCTTCTCTACATGTCTGACAACCATTCCATTCCAGTGTCAGTTGAATTCCAACCAGAGTACACCTCATTCTACTTAATGTGCTTCTGATTAGGTGATCACCTGAACCAAATCTTATTTAATGAAGGAAAGTATAAAAAACACTGCTGCGGTGTTCACAATCCTCTTGTAATAGGACAAGCTGGATGGCAAAACAAGTGCTAGTAATATCCCAAAAAAGAAATAGGACTGAAAAAATAACTTTTAACCATGCCAAAGAAGTTGAAAAGAAAAGTCTTGAGTGAGGAAAAGAAGGGCTCAATACTGGCTTTACTAGCAAAGTTATACAGCGTCATGTTGCCTCCATCCTTAAAATTTCTAAGACGGCAGTCCATTACAACAAGGTCAAGCAGCAGACATTGGGGACAACAAAACTACAGACCGGCAGAGGGCGAAATCGACTCTACACTGACCGGGATGACCGTCATCTTATTCGAATGTCACTCAGCAAGCACAGGATGACATCAAGTGACCTATGAAAGGAATAGCAAATGGCAGCTGGGGTGAAGTTCACAGCAGGAACAATTTGTAACAGTCTCCTAGAGGCAGGGCTCAAGTCATGAAAAGCTAGAAAAAAAACCTTTCATAAATGAGAAGCAAATGAAAGCCAGGCTGAAGTTTGCCAAAGACCATAAGGATTGGACCATAGACGACTGGAGTAAGGTAATCTTATCTGATGAGTCTAATTTTCAGCTTTGCCCAACACCTGGTCGTCTAATGGTTAGACGGAGACCTGGAGAGGTGTACAAGCCACAATGTCTTGCACCCACTGTGAAATTTGGTGGAGGATCACTGATGATCTGTGGATGCTTCAGCAAGGCTGGAATTAGGCAGGTTAATCTTTGCGAAGGATGTATGAATCAAGCCTCATACAAGGTTATCCTGGAAAAACAGTTGATTCCTTCTGCTCAGGCAATGTTCCCCAACTCTGAGGACTGGTTTTTCCAGCAGGACAATGTGCCATGCCACACAGCTAGGTCAATCAATGTGTGGATGAAGAACCACATCAAATCCCTGTCAGGGCCAGTGCAATCTCCAGACCTGAACCCCATTAAAAACCTCTGGAATGTAATCAAGAGGAAGATGGATAGTCACAAGCCATCAAACAAAGAAGAACTGCTTAAAATTTTGTACCAGTGGTGACATAAGGTCACTCAAAAGCAGTGTGAAAGACTGGTGGAATGCATGCTAAGATGCATGAAAGATGTGATTAATAAACATGGTTATTGCACAAAATATTGATTTCTGAACTCTTGCTGAGTTAAAACATTAGTATTGTTTCTAAATGATTATGAACTTGTTTTCTTAGAATTATTTGATGTCTGCAAAGACTGCATTTTTTGCTATTTTGACCATTTCTCATTTTCTGAAAATAAATATAAAATTTATTGCTTGGAAATTCGGAGACATGTTGTCAGCAGTTTATAGACTAAAAGAGCAATTTACATTTTACTCTAAAATACACCTATAAAGAGAAAAATCAGACAAACTGAAAATTTTGCAGTGGTCTCTTAATTTTTGCCAGAGCTGTACTTGTGACCAGGGTTTTAATATGGCGATTGTATGTGCAGGCACATCGCAGTAGGGCCAGCTGGCCACATTTAACATGGCTTGGAGATATGTCATGGAGTTGTGAGGCACTGCCCTTGGTAGGCGGATGATATTTTTTGCATAGGAAGCTCTATTTGCTATTGTGCTCCACTTAAGATGGCGCTGAGACGTCCGTAATGTGGGAGTGCGCATGCGTACACAAAGCATGCCACACATATTCTAGGATTGGCCAGTGGCTTATGACAGAGTAATGATGCGCTGACGCAAGCGCAGTTGGTAGTAAGGAATGCTGGACATGGCGTTCACGGCATCCTCCATGTGTGAAAGTTGATAATGCCAACAGGGTGAGTTATATTCATAAATTATGTAAACAGCTGCACTTACCATATGAATTTTGGCAATTAGTATGTATTGGACTGTTTTATATGAGCATACAGTGGGTACGGAAAGTATTCAGACCCCTTTAAATTTTTCACTCTTTGTTTCATTGCAGCCATTCAAAAAAGTTCATTTTTTTACTCATTAATGTACAGTCTGCACCCGATCTTGACTGAAACCTCTGAAAGAGGTTTTCATCCAGGATATACTTGGCCGCATTCATGTTTCCTTCAATGGCAAACAGTCGTCCTGTCCCTGCAGCTGAAAAACTCCCCCATAGCATGATGCTGCCACCACCATGTTTCTCTGTTGGGATTGTATTGGGCAAGTGATGAGCAGTGCCTTCGTTTCTCCACACATACCACATAGAATTATCACCAAAAAGGTCTACATTTGTCTCATCAGACCATGGAAACTTATTTCTCATAGTCTGGGAGTCCTTCATGTGTTTTTTAGCAAACGCCATGCGGGTTTTCTTATGTCTTGCTCTGAGGAGAGGCTTCCGTTGGGCCACTCTGCCATAAAGGCCCGACTGGTGGAGGGCTGCAGTGATAGTTGACTTTGTGGAACTTTCTCCCATCTCTCTACTGCATCTGTGGAGCTTAGCCACAGTGAATTTGGGGTTCTTCTTTTTGGCTGGACGGCCAGGTCAAAGACTTCTGGTGGTCTCAAACTTCTTCCATATAAGGATTATGGAGGCCACTGTGCTCTTAGGAACCTTGAGTACTGCAGAAATTCTTTTGTAACCTTGGCCAGATCTGTGCCTTGCCACAATTCTGTCTCTGAGCTCCTTGGCCAGTTCCTTTGACCTCATGATTCTCATTTGGTCTGACATGCACTGTGATCTGTGAGGTCTTATATAGACAGCTGTGTGCCTTTCCAAATCAAGTCCTATCAGTTTAATTAAGCACAGCTGGACTCCAATGAAGGAGTAGAACCATCTCAAGGAGGATCACAAGGAAATGGACAACATGTGACTTTATTCACTGAAGCACTTTTTTAATGATTAACTTAACATTTTGTCATTGCACTATGGATAAAACTTTAGAAATCTTATGAAGTGGTTTTTTTTTGCACCATATAATATAATTGTTCATAATGAATGATTGTTGAATAATGTCTATATATACTCACATGTGTGTTAAACTCACACTGCTTGAGAAAAGCTCAGTGTGAGCCAAAACGTTGTGTCATGCTATGTGGGTTTGAATAAAGTACACCTTTTTTCACATTGAAAATAAAGGAGTGCTGCCTTCCTTTTTTTACATTTGTCTATCTATCTATATGTCTATCTATTATCTGTCTGTCTGTCTATCTATTATCTATGTATCTATGTGTCTATCTATCTGTGTATCTAGATAGAGAACAGTAATGACAGGCACAGGGATCTTCCACAGACCCACAACCGTCATGACAAGTTCAATCCATCGGCATCTTGCCATCACGTCACGTGCATGCAAAGAATGATATGTCCCCCTGCAGACATGCATTAAATGTTGCTGTCAGACATTGACAGCAGTATTCAACAGGTTAATAGCCGAGAGTGGAGCTCCGCACAACCCATGACTATTAGTGGCGGATGATGTTGAATATCACAGTTAAGTGGAGGCCTGACGGTCTCTAAGGCCTGCTGCTACAGGCAACACGCATAAAGGAGACCCAACCAGGAATGTTCACATTTACATAAATTATTGGCAGACACCACCAAAGTGGCATCAATTTCACCACAGTAGAAATAGTATAATAGGGACCGACAGTTCTTTCACTACACCCAATCCAGCAGATGAACACCCAACCAGGAGTGTTCACATTTAAAGAAATGAGGGCTTTATGTAAGGAGGTGGCGGGGACCCTCACATGCCCCCTCTCATCTGTATGGCGGACACGTGTGCTGCATGCGGCACCCTGATGGTTAATGTACAATGTGATGTATTAATGTGTTACCATGTTTATATGTACTGTGTGACTATTCTCTTTATTTCATGTTCCTGTATTGTATTGAACATGAATAGTTCATGGACAGTAAGGGTTAACAAAGAGGGGCTGGGTTAGCAGCCAGAAGAAGCAGCAATTACCTGCTTCTGCATCAGAGACTGGCCAAGCTGGCCATGACAGGAGGTGCTCCCTTGTTGGGAGCTTGCCAGACCCTAGGAGGAGACAGAATCTGCTGCCCTGGACCAACGGGCAGTGAGGTGGGCAAAGGACTGTGCGAGTGCCTGGCCGAAAGGATTATAAGCATCCAGATTCCAGCGAGTTAGTCTTCACTACCTCTGATTGTGGACTGTGGCTGCTATTGCGGCTGATACTGAGACGGCCGCAAATAAGAATAGGGAAAGAGCAGGAAATTTCTACCATATTCTCTTTTACTACCTTTTCTTCTTCATTTATACTACAAAACCATAAAATAAAGTTATCCCTGTTGGATCACAGCTGCAATCCTGGACTCTCATTGCCTGGACTACAGTGACTGGAAAGAGAAGGTAACCCTTGGGGAAAGCTGGGTCCGTCCTGTCTGTTTCTGTACAAGGTCCCGGGATGTATACTGACTGTAGCTTGGTTGACTCGGCTGAGACTACCACCCCGGGCCACTTTGTTACACTTACACCACAGAACCACAGTAGAAATAGTATAATAGGGACCGACAGGTTGTCCACAACACCCAATACAGCAGATGGACACCCATCAAAGAGTGTACTGTTCACATTTAAAGAAAGGAGGGCCTTACACCACAGAAGTGGCATCAATTTCACCAAAGTAGAAATAGTATAATAGGAACCGACAGTCCTTCCACTACACCCAATTATTGATGAGCGAGTACACTCTTTGCTCGGGTTTTCCCGAGCATGCTCGAGTGTCCTCCGAGTATTTTACCATGCTCGGAGATTTAGTTTCCGTCAATGCAGCTGCATGATTTATGGCTGCTGGAAAGCCTGAATACCTGTAGGGATTCCTTAACAAACAGGTATTCCTCACATGTATTCAGGCTGTCCAGCAGCCATAAATCATGCTGCTGCGTCGACAGAAACTAAATCTCCGAGCAGCCAAAATACTCGGAGGAAACCTGAGCATGCTCGGGAAAACCCGAGCAACGAGTATACTGGCTCATCACTACAACCAATCCAACAGATGGACACCCAACCAGAAGTGTTCACATTTAAATAAATGAGGGCCTGACACCACCGAAGTGGAATAATTGTTACGAGAATAGAAATAGTATAATTGGGACCGAGATGTTTTTGTGGAGCCCCAGCTGTGCTGGGATTCCCACATCTCCTGGAAGGGTGCACTAAAAGAGTTATCCACTAGAGGTCCTAATGCATCCACACACCTTCACTCATCCCCTAAAACCACTAGAGGGAGCCAGATAGGCATATAAAAGGAGGGTGAAGACAGATAAGGGGGAGTCGAGTTGAGTCTAAGAGTTCAGTGCAGTTCAGCTCAGAGCTCAGACAGAGCAGACAGAGTCAAGTCTGCAGCAGAGTGAGTTGAGCTCAGTTCAGTAAAGAGCTAGGAGCGTGCCGACGCTCAGGGAGCGGCAGAAGAGGCAGCCCACCAACTGCCGGTGTGTGTAATCGTGTGAGGGCCCGAGTAGGCCGAAGTCTAGTGGAAGGAGTAGTAAAAGGGGCAGAGGAGCCTTACCAGCTCACCTCAACAAGTATTTACCGGACGCCGGGGTCCGAGCCTATAGGGATCTCCTCGACCCATTAGGAGAACACCGGAGTTCCTGGAGGACTATAGGTCCCGGGAGCACCACAGAGCTGATACGTAACCGGGCTAGGAGGACGGAGTCCGGCAGGCAGGGCACTGCAAGCAGGGACTGTGTACTTCAAGAAAAGATCCAACCACAAGGTCGGCCGGGTGCAGGACGGAGATTAAGTTAGGCCCAGCTGCATGCAGACCAGGACTTCATTACGGAAGGCAAGGAACAGGAGGCCACACACCTACTCAGTGGGAAAATCTGGATGTGCACCCTTCACCCTATAGTGCCCGGGATGTGCCTGCAACATCTTCAGTAAAGGTACCAAAGTGACTTGTGTGTGTGTCCAACTTCTTACCCCTAACTGCCGGGTACCCTCTGTCCTGCTCCCCTATACAACTACCTGCCCTGAAGGATTTAGCCTCACCTGTGGGAGGCCTAACATCTAGCTGCACAACACCAACCCTTCAGTAGATCTGCACAGCAGCGCTGATCACCCTGACCAGGTACTACAGGTGGCGTCACGAATCCCCATACCAACATTCATTCCCCTGTAAATATCCCCCATTAAGGGTGAGTGCCCAGGGCCACGGACTGAGCTGTGTTGCCGTGACATCCCCCTTAGGAGTTAATGGGCTCAGATCCGAGTACCCCCACGGCCCTGGGAGGGCGGCTCATCTTCCACAACAGCTAACCCAGCAGATGTAGACCAACCATGACTGTTCACATTTCCACAAATTTGTGTTAACATCAGCAGCAGCCACAGGAGGCACAGAAGCCACACTAAAGATATAACAGAGTGCAGCTACGTGACATTTATGCGTCACACTAAAAAATCTAATATCACCTAGTCTGTACAGTCTGCGATTGAGGTACAAAAGTCCTTGATTATCCATAACTTGTTCATCTTAATGAAAGTTAGGCTGTCTGCACTTTCAGGGGACAGCTGGAAGTGCTTATCCGTCATGACACCACCAGCAGCGCTGAAGACACATTCTGCGAGAATGCTAGCTGCCGGGCATGATAAAACCTCCAAGACATGCTAGGCGAGCTCAGGCCACTCATCCATTTTGGAGACCAAAATGTGAAAGGGTCCAAACCCTCCCTGATGGTATTGATATTTAGTTCTAGATACTCCTGCACCATCCTCTCCATTCGTTCACCACGTGTAAGACTTGGACTCTGTTGTGCTGGTGCACAAGTTGGTCTAAAAAATGTGTCAAAGGACTCACAGAAATTGCTTCCTCCACTTCCACCACCGCTGCTGCTGCCGCTAATGTTTTTGCATTGACGAATTGACGTGCCGGAGGTTGGAAGTCTACAGCTGCAATGCGAACTGTGTGCTTCACTGCTATCTTGGGAAAAAGCTCTCTTAAGGTTGTGTAAAAGCGTGTTTCAATACTCCAGTATTTGCTGGTCCCTTTCTATGGCGGGAATCATCCGGCAAAATTTGGTTTTATAATGTGTATCTAACAAAGTGGCAACCCAGTAGTCAGCATTATTCCTAATCATAACTATACGGGGATCATGTTGTAGAGAGTGCAGCAAGAAGGCACTCATATGTCGGGCTCTACCATGAAGTCCAAGCCCATGCTGTGTTGGCGGCTGGGTAACAATGAGATTCGTTTCCTCCATCCCCTCTTGCCAAACACGAACAACAGAGAAGGGAGGATTATCCTCTTCATCTGACAGTTGTTCGCCCATCACCTCTTCCTCCTCCATTTGTTCCTCAGATCTTGCACCTTCGATATCAGTTTGTTATCACCTGCCCCCCTCAATCGCAGTAATCCATGCTCCCTTGGCACCGGCTTGTGACGACAGTCTTGAACTTAGAGACAATGTTATCCCTTCTGCATCCTCCTCTGCTTCCTCCTCTTCTTCTGGGACCACCACCTCCAGGCTATTCAAGTCTGTCCCAGCATATAGATGACCGGAATAGTGATGCTGATGACAGCGTTGTCAGCGCTAACCATCTTAGTAGCCATTTCAAAACTGTGCAGAAGGGTGCAGAGGTCCTTAATCTGTGCCCACCCTGTAAACATGATATGCTCCATGTCTGTACTGCTTTGGCCAAGACTATATAACATGACATACTGCGTCAGGGCTTGTTGCTGCTGCCACAGTCGCTGCAACATGTGCAGAGTGGAATTCCACCATGTTGTTATATTGCATATCAACCTGTTAACTGGCATGGACAAAGACCTCTGTATCGATGCAAGTCAATAACCAGAGGAGTGTGAACGGCCGAAATGAGCACAGATTATGTACTTTCTGGAGCAGCTCACCCAGGCCAGGATAGTTTCTGAGAAAACACTGTACCACCAGGTTGAGGACGTGAGCAATGCAAGGCACGTGTGTGAGCTTGCCTCGCCGTAGGGCCACCACCAGGTTCGTACTGTTATCGGACATGGCCTTCCCTGGAAGCAGGTTCAGCGGAGACAGCCATTGATCAATCTCAGCCTGGATAGCTGTCCACAACTCTTCAGCTGTATGACTGCGATCTCCAAGGCATATCAATTTTTAGACTGCCTGATTACGGTGAGCCCTGGCTGCGCAGTATGGAGGTGGTGGGGGATCGCTCTGCACTGTTGGAACATGTGCCTCATTAAGGCAGAGGTTGAGGGTGCAGGTGGAGGTCATAGAAGAGATAGAGAAGGCAGAAGTGGAGGAAGTGTTAAATGTAGAGGTTTGTCCTGCAAGCTTTGGGGATTACAAGACTTGTGGAGCAGCCCCTGTCCCCACAGCCACCAGAGTCACCCAGTGCCCAGTCAGCAAGATGTAACTCCCTTGGCCATGCTTACTCGTCCATGTGTCTCTGATGAAATGCACCCTGGCAGAAAGAGATTTTGTCAAAGAATGGGTGATGTTGTCTGCGACATGCTGGGGTAGCGCAGGCACAGCTTTCTTAGAAAAGTAATGGTGACTGGGTATTACGACGGCCATCAGCTTTCAGAAACCGTCTGTATCTACCAGGCAGAAAGGCAGCATTTCCATGGCCAACAGATTGGAGATGGTGGAGTTCAACCTCTTAGCTTTGTCATGGAGGAAGCAATCTTTTACGTGACCACAACTGCGGAACCGTGGGCTGGCAGCAGTGCTGTGAGAGGACAGAGTACGGTGAACCGGACAAACTGCTGGACCGTGAGAGAGGTGCAGGCGGTGATGTTACTGTGGATTGAGAATCTTATGGTGTGCTCGTTCTGTGACATCAGTCAAAAACAGCTGGCATGTCCGCTTCCATTACAGCTGAAGTGTCCACAATCAAGGATGGTTTCGGGAGCCATATCATCTGCTGGTGTAGGTCTACTGTGTTTTATCAAGACCAAAGTCAGTGCAGCCGTCTACCAGAAAATTTATGGGCACTTCATACTTCGCTCTACCGACAAGCCTTTTGTAGATGGAAATTTCATTCTCCAGCAGGACTTGGCACCTGTCCACACTGCCAAAAGTACCAATTCTTGGTTAAAAAACAATGGTATCACTGTGCATGATTGGCCACAAAACTCGTCTGACCTTACCCCCATAAAGAATCTATGGGGAATTGTCAAGAAGAAGATGAGAGACACCAGACCCAACAATGCAGACGAGCTGAAGGCTGCTATCAAAGCAACCTGGTCTTCCATAACCCCTCAGCAGTGCTGCAGGCTGATTGCCTTCATGTCACGCCGCATTGATGCAGTAATTGATACAAAAGGAGCCCCGAGCAAGTATTGAGTGCATTTACTAAACATACATTTAAGTAGGCCAACATTTTGGATTTTAAAATCATTTTTTCAAGCTGGTATTATAAAGTATTCTAATTTACTGAGATAATGACTTTTGGGTTTTTATTGGCTGTAAGCCATAATCATCAAAATTAAGCGAAATAAACACTTGAAATATATCACTCTGTTTGACTCTATCTAATATAAGAGTTTCACTTTTTGTATTGAAGAACTGAAATAAGTTAACTTTTTGATGATATTCTAATTTTGTGAGATGCACCTGTATGTAGTGCAAGGTGGTTCAGCATCCAAAAATAAGAATGTAACAAAACTCACATTTATCTGAATTAGGTTAAAACACAGAAAAAAAACCTAATTATGACATTTGGGACACCGGGTCTACGGGTTAAGAGTCCCTTACAGTGCTGGACTTGGGGAAGGTGAGTATCTGCTGAGTTTGTTATTTTAGATATTTTACAGAATTTGGGACCAACTTTCATGAAAGTAGACAATTCCTTTAAGGCTCTAAAATGATACTGGCTTACATTGTAGCTACTTGAAGGTGGTACTGGAGTGTTTTCTCCTTCTGGAGGAGAGCTATTACCATATTATTTCCTAGGAATCATTGCTCTAAAAAGTCCCCATGAGCTAGATATCGTCAAGGAGAATCACTATCTTTTGTGAAGTATTTTAAAAACCCTTTTAACGTAAGATATAACCAAGAACTCACCCTGTTCCAGGTGGCTGTATCTCAAAGACTGGTGGGCGCAAGTCAACCAAGTGTCCTAGAAGAACTCGAGCTGTTTCTTGTGGGTCATATGGTTTGTCATAGTTCTGAAAGAGCAAAAACATAAAAATAAGCGATCTATCTGATATATTTGTTATATAGCAATGTCTGAAGAGGATTTCAGTGATTTAAATACATGTGATCTGTTCTTAGGAAAACCTAAGGATGACTAATTAGATGTAAATGAGCCACCGAACGATTGTTCCTCAATGGTTTCAAACTCAGCACAGACTACATAGGAAATATTGGATTTCTCCACCGATGATGCAAAGAGTGCAGCCACAACAATCCAATGATTGTGAACAAGTTCACTGTTGATAAGACCGCAGTGATGACATTCCATCTACACCATATGACCGCTGCAGCCAATCCCTGGCTCCTGCCGAGACAAGTGATTTTCTGCAGTATATGTGTTATAGGGGAGATATCACCGCTGCAGCCCTATGAACAAAGACCATAGGAGAGCACCTGAAAGGTAGCATTGCAAAGGAAGGTGCTTATACAGGTAAGGAATGCTGCTTTATCATGTTATCTTTAAGCATTTCCAGTCTTTCCTTGGTTTTTAGAATCTGACATCTCCCTATAAAGATGAACTGCCACTAGGTGGAAAGTGGCCCGTTTTTAATCTTTTTTATTCCAGCTGAATATTTCGTTTTTTGTTTTTTGCTCTATTTATTTGTTTATTTTGTATATCCAAGACACGATTCCAAAGATATGTGCCTTTTTAATGTAATACTAATTTTATGGTCTTTACCAACAGAGTGTGGCTCATAGATTATACAGGTCCTTCTCAAAAAATTAGCATATAGTGCTAAATTTCATTATTTTCCATAATGTAATGATTACAATTAAACTTTCATATATTTTAGATTCATTACACACCAACTGAAATTTGCCAGGTCTTTTATTGTTTTAATACTGATGATTTTGGCATACAACTCCTGATAACCCAAAAAACCTGTCTCAAAAAATTAGCATATCAAGAAAAGGTTCTCTAAACGACCTATTACCCTAATCTTCTGAATCAACTAATTAACTCTAAACACATGCAAAAGATTCCTGAGGCTTTTAAAAACTCCCTGCCTGGTTCATTACTCAAAACCCCCATCATGGGTAAGACTAGCGACCTTACTGATGTCAAGAAGGCCATCATTGACACCCTCAAGCAAGAGGGTAAGACCCAGAAAGAAATTTCTCAACAAATAGGCTGTTCCCAGAGTGCTGTATCAAGGCACCTCAATGGGAAGTCTGTTGGAAGGAAACAATGTGGCAGAAAACGCTGTACAACGAGAAGAGGTGACCGGACCCTGAGGAAGATTGTGGAGAAGGACCGATTCCAGACCTTGGGGGACCTGAGGAAGCAGTGGACTGAGTCTGGTGTAGAAACATCCAGAGCCACCGTGCACAGGCGTGTGCAGGAAATGGGCTACAGGTGCCGCATTCCCCAGGTAAAGCCACTTTTGAACCATAAACAGCGGCAGAAGCGCCTGACCTGGGCTATAGAGAAGCAGCACTGGACTGTTGCTAAGTGGTCCCAAGTACTTTTTTCTGATGAAAGCAAATTTTGCATGTCATTCGGAAATCAAGGTGCCAGAGTCTGGAGGAATACTGGGGAGAAGGAAATGCCAAAATGCCTGAAGTCCAGTGTCAAGTACCCACAGTCAGTGATGGTGTGGGGTGCCATGTCAGCTGCTGGTGTTGGTCCACTGTGTTTCATCAAGGGCAGGGTCAATGCAGCTAGCTATCAGGAGATTTTGGAGCACTTCATGCTTCCATCGGCTGAAATGCTTTATGGAGATGAAGATTTCATTTTTCAGCACGACCTGGCACCTGCTCACAGTGCCAAAACCACTGGTAAATGGTTTACTGACCATAGTATTACTGTGCTCAATTGGCCTGCCAACTCTCCTGACCTGAACCCCATAGAGAATCTGTGGGATATTGTGAAGAGAAAGTTGAGAGACGCAAGACCCAACACTCTGGATGAGCTTAAGGCCGCTATCGAAGCATCCTGGGCCTCCATAACACCTCAGCAGTGTCACAGGCTGATTGCCTCCATGCCACGCCGCATTGAAGCAGTCATTTCTGCAAAAGGATTCCCGACCAAGTATTGAGTGCATAACTGAACTTTATTATTTGATGTTTTTTTTGTTTGTTTTTAAAAAACACTTTTATTTTATTGGACGGTTGAAATATGTTAATTTTTTGAGACAGGTTTTTTAGGTTATCAGGAGTTGTATGCCAAAATCATCAGTATTAAAACAATAAAAGACCTGACAAATTTCAGTTGGTGTGTAATGATTCTAAAATATATGAAAGTTTAATTGTAATCATTACATTATGGAAAATAATGAAATTTTGCACTATATGCTAATTTTTTGAGAAGGACCTGTACATGGTACTTTCTTTGGGCTTGTGTGCATAATTACCCTTTTAGCATAATTTTATGTTCTTGGTGAAGAACATAAAAATTAGCACTAAATAAAAATGCTCATATCTCTTCAGCCATATGGCCTTTAAAAATGCGGAATACTCAGGGGAACAAAGGGAATAAATTAAGAGCAAAATCTGGTCACATTAGGCCTCGTGATAGGTCCTTCTCATTTCCTAGAAAATTCCTTGGGTGTTCTTTATGTAATTATACATATATAAAAATTTGAAAGAACTGCAGTAATTAGGATGTTACACCTGAAGTCATAAAAGGGCAAGTCTAATGTAGAATATACAGTTTTTTTACATACCGTATATACTCGTGTTATAAGCCGAGATTTTCAGCACCTTTTTTCGTGCTGAAAATG
>VIAB01000480.1:271917-291707 GCA_009801035.1 Oophaga pumilio
CCCAGTTTTTTGTGGCAAAATTAGGGGGGTCGGCTTATACCCGGTCGGCTTATACACGAGTATATACGGTAATAAAAAAATGTTCTCTCAAAATGTACAACCTTATCAAAAGTGCACTGAATCACAAAATTTTCCCTTAGACCTTCTTCTTCTTTTGCATTGTATCCTCGGAGGGTGTGTATCTAATCATTTTTTTCGTTGCAACACAATAATACTTTTGATAAGCCAATGATTCCAGTTCTAACAAGACCCTTCATGAATATAATTTTTCTTAGTTATTAGCAATATTCAGGGGGTTTTCATGTTGTTTCTGAGGGCATCAGAGATAAAGGAAGTTTGCGGGCTCTGGGAGCACATATTTCTAAGCCGATGTTGTATCTACCAGGCTTTACCAATCCACGAATGCATATTATTGAAACCTCAATACAAGTAGACTGAACATATTGAAAGTTTATTTTAACCTTGGAAAAAATGGTAGAAAGTGGAGCCACTTTATAATATTGCTTCTAGAATTGAACTGAGATTTCATCCTTATAGGATGGTCGCACTCCGAGCCGGCTGCTTGTGTGTTCTCACAAGGGAATATATTTGACTGAGTACAATACATTTTGTAAAACATGCTTTGTCCTTGATAGCGGATTACCCATTCTAACCATGCCTTGTTCTTAGTGATGTTCCTACATGTAATGATGAGGGTATTCTATCTACCTTAGAGTCAAGGAAGGACTGGACGGCCAGAAGCTCATTAGTTTTCTGCTCAATGAGGCCAAGGTACTGCATTATGTTTGCTTCACGAATGCTAGATGAAGAGCCCAACATTTCGTCCAGGACAGAGCGGTCGCAATTTATTTTCTTGAACAAGGAATCAATTCCTAAGAAATAAGAACCATTACTTTAGCAGAAAGTAGAAGTCCAGCTTCATTATGTACATGTAAATGCATACAGGCATCAGAGTGGTATGATAAGAAAACATAGAGAATAATATGGAAAGGATTGATGCAACTATGGATTGTGATATTATAGTAAACTTGATTTAAACTTGGAATCAAAAATGCATGAATGACACATAGTAAGTATATTGTACTTTAAAAGTAACTGCACACTATATACTTCACTTTATTCTGGATATAATGGAAAAGGCAGAGCTTACTGGGGCTTCATGGTGGCACACAGAGCCCTTTATGGCTCCATACTACAGAGCACCTATAAAGTGCTTCTTGTGACTCCATATTATATGAGACATTATCTGCAAGATCCAAAGATTCTTCGGGGCAATAACACCATATTCAATGGCACATGTTCAATTTTGTATCAGTGTAAAATTATATAAATCTTAAGACATGAGGATTTAATACAGGTTTATTTGTGATGAGTACATAAGCCCTGTAAGTAAAATCTAAGAATTCAGTTTTTGTCTTTCCATTGTTATTCAGCTAGGGCATATTGAGACAGTGAGGTTCATGACTCCATCATAAGCTTCCATGAGATGGTGTCCATCAGCAGTTGTAAATGAAATAGTGTCCATCAGCAGCTGCAATTACATTTTGCCCATCAGCTACAATAAGTTAGGGTCCATCAGCAGCTACATTGAGATGGAGTCCATCAGCAGCTATAATGAGATGGAGTTCATCAGCAGCTACAATGAGATGGAGTCCATCAGTAGCTACAATGAGAAGGTGTCCATCAGCAGCTACAATGAGATGGAGTTCATCAGCAGCTACACTGAGATGGAGTCCATCAGCAGCTACAATGAGATGGAGTCCATCAGCAGCTACATTGAGATGGAGTCCATCAGCAGCTACAATGAGATGGAGCCCATCAGCAGCTACAATGAGGTGGAGTCCATCATCAGCTACAATGAGATGGAGTTCATCAGCAGCTACATTGAGATGGAGTCCATCAGCAGCTACAATGAGATAGAGTCCATCAGCAGCTACAATGAGATGGAGTCCATCAGCAGCTACATTGAGATGGAGTCCATCAGCAGCTACTTTGAGATGGAGTCCATCAGCAGATACAATGAGATGGAGCCCATCAGCAGCTACAATGAGGTGGAGTCCATCAGAAGCTACAATGAGATGGAGTCCATCAGAAGCTACAATGAGATGGAGTCCATCAGCAACTACAAAGCGATGGAGTCCATTAGCAGCTACAATGAGATGGAGTACAACAGCAGCTACATTGAGATGGAGCCCATCAGCAGCTATAATGAGATGGTGTTCATTAGCAGCTACAATGAGATGGCGTCTATCTGCAGCTATAATGAGATGGTGTCCATCATTTGCTATATTGAGATGGAGTCTATTAGCAGCTACAGTGAGATGATATGGATCATGAGAAGACATCCATCAGCAGCTACAATGAGATGGTGTCCATCAGCAGCTACAGTGAGATAATAATCACCAGCAGAGACGGGGGGCAGGGAGCGTTACCGTAGCATTGAATGCTGTAGACTGCGGATGGAAGTAATGAAAACCAGGTGGGTGCCGATCCTGCTGGTGAACACAGCTGTAAACGGTAGAAGAGAAAGGATCTCTCCGGCACATCAATGAGGTAAGTGAAAAATGTTCTTTATTCAAGCACGGAGTGCCAAGTAAAAACGGGGAAGTGAATTAAAGTCACCTGATGCGTTTCTGGCGCGGTATTGTACCCTTAGTCATAGGCTATCAATTAAACCATACAGGTAAGTATGTATAGAAATTGCTATCCAATCAGAAGGACATGAGCTGATGAGATTACTCATGCAACATGTGTGCGACACACCGGCAAACAAAATGAATTATACAAGTAAATTTTTGTCGTATATGTACATTGACTTTTTTTTTTCTTCATACAATCATATTTTACTGAGATTAACTATCCCAGCTCTTGCGTTTTATCACAATGTTCCTATAAATTGATGGAATTAATTTTCTCATGAGGAAACTCACTTAAATGAACTCAAAATGGAGATAAACAAAACCAACACGGATCTCCAAAAGTATAACATTGTTGAGTTCCAGAATTTAACAAACCGCATGACAGAAAACATTAAATCCCTTGAAGAGCATATTATGAAAACCAAAAAAAATAGATTACGGTACTTAGAGATACGACTGATTACAAGAACAGTAAGATATTTACTTGGAGAGAAAAACTTCCACATGATTTTTGCATGACATCAGCACTAAAAAACCGTACTCCTGGTAGCAATCCAAAAACCAGAAAGTCCGTCTATTTTTCTTCATCAGACTATAATAGTATGGACTATGATACAGATACATCCTCTGACCATCCTCCGAGTGTCGACAATAGACGCAAATTGAATTCTATGGCGTCAAAAAACGCAGGAAGAACAGAAGAGGGGGCAGGAGAGGTGGAAGAAGGTTTTTGGAGAAGATATCCATCACGAAACAGGAGAAAAGGAAATTAACCTTGAACAACAACCCACCTAATGTGATCATATTCACTCCTACAATTTTGTCTGATCTCCAAATTGCTGTTCCCGAGAAGGGTCTGAATTTTGTCCCTAGCAGAGATTTTGACCTTTTTCAGACTATAAACGATGTCAATAAATTTGCAAGACTTCTTATGGTCAAAGGACATTTTTTCTCTCAATCTGAAGACACTTTTAGTCCTCAGTGGTCTTTTCCAATTTCTGATATGGTGGATTTTACCCTTAAGGAACATAATGCAATTCTTACTCTTTACCGCTTTACAAGATCAAGTTCGACGCTCATATTTGGTTATGGATCAAGATATCAGAGTAACGCCATGTAATTCTACTTATTACCCTATTCAAGTAGGGTTCCATCCTTGGTTCTCTTTCAAAGACTGGTGCAATAAGATTTAAATCTACTGCATGATCAAACCAAATTCAGTAAACATCATAAAAACATGACTAGTGGGAAATTTAAAGCCATCAGTGACTTACAAAAAAAATTCCAATCTTATTATCAGACAATACGACAAAGGATGTATTGCAGTTATGGATACTTCACTATTTGTTCCATTGGCTTTTGATATACCTAATGACCCCTCCACATACAAACCACTTCCTTCAGATCCCACCCTGCCATACAAATGTATTTTGCCCAACATTCTTGATGAAGGTAAACAAATGGGTATAATAAATCACAAATTCCATACATGTTAATAACCGATCATTCAATTCTCCCTATCTTTCATGGCCACCCTAAAACACACAAAGGGGTTTTTCCCCCTCTCCTCCGTCCTATCATTTCCGGTATTGGATCATTAAATGAAAACCTTAGCCAATGGATTGATGAACATCTTCAACCTTTGGTTTACAAAATTCCTGGTTTTTAAAAGGACACCACCACAGTCTTTCAAGTTTTTGATCAGTTCATTTGGAATGGGAATTACAGGTTCATCACATCTGATGTTGTGTGCCTGTCTAGCAATACGTTATAATTTTCAGAAATACAGTGATTATTCTACCAATCTACAATATTTCATCATTAAGTCACTTTCATATTTGTTGTACCACAATTATTTCATGTTCAATTCTCAATTCTTTCTCCAAACACTTGGTGCCCCCCATGGGTTTGAAATTCTCACCGTCCCTTGCCATTCTATATATGTCATGGTGGGAAGAGTCATATATTTTTACTGACAGCAATCCCTTTTTGGATAACATATATTGGTTTGGGAAATACATGGACGACATGATGTTTGTATGGCAGGGTGGGCTGGAGAGGTTTCCTGAATTTGTTTTATATATAGGTAAATAATAACAATCTAAATCTCTAATTTACTGTTAACGCGCCCACTACTGAAACCCCCTTCTTGGACATCTAGTTAGCAATTCTGTTACTAACAGGGTAGAAACATCCCTATATAGGAAAGAGATTTCGGACAATTCTGTCCTATCATCCTCCTCGCACCCACAGCACATCATACGGGAAATACCTTACGGTGAATTCAACAGGGCTAAACACATTTGTTCTTCAGAACATTTATTTACTCCAGAAAGCATTAACATCCACTCACGTCAAAGGGAAAGAGGATTCAATGAATGGGATAAATCCAGGTCACATCAAATAAGCCCACATTTGTTTCCATCAAACATGATATACCAATCACATCCTCTACCCCCTACAGCCCACAATTTAATTGAAACAAATCCATCATTCTCAAATATCTACCGGTCATGAACCAGCATGACATATTACAAACCATTATAGCCAATGGATGCAGATGTGTGGCCAAAAGGGGCCCCATTTTGGGCAATTGTCTCTCCCGAGCCTTCTAAAAAACCCTCACAAGACTAACAATTGGTTATCTGTCAAAGGTTTCCATAGATGTGCCAATGGTAGAAGTAACCTATGTGCATTTGCACTAGATAAAACCAAATCCTTCAATACATCTCCCAGCACTGATCATATTATTAAAACCTTTATATATTGTGACACACAATATGTAGTACAATGCATCAAATGTCTTTCATGTGAGGTGTTATACATTGGTTGTACGATCCGCAAACTAAAAAAACGCATAGCTGAACATTTGTCCAATATTAACAATATGAACGGCTCCTATTCAGGAGCATCCAAGCACTTTGTGAATGTCAATAGAGGGGAATTGACACATTTTGCATTTTTTGGTTTGGAAATTTTTTAACAATTTTTTGGAGTGTTTGAAAACACAAAAAGGTTACATCAATAACATAATACTCAATGGACCAAATTATATTAATTTTTTTCACTCCCCCTCCACAAAAACTACAGCTATATATTTGCCAATGAACTGCACATACCTAATTCCTGTTTACAGACTGGATTCTGTCACTCTCTCTGCTCCTGCGACATTCTCTCCCTCCCTAGGCTAAATGCAGATTGTGTGCGATACAAACAGCAATGCAAACAATTAGCCCTGCTTCAGCACCAGTATTAACACTACAGGCCTCTGATTTGTTATACTGTGCACACATGCCTAAATAAGCACTCTCTTACTCCAATATGAACTGTCACATCAGTTCAGTGCAATGGCATCAGTGCGCTGAGCCTGGAGGCTCCTGTTTTTTTATAACCCCTGGTGATATCACACAGCCAGTCAATCAGTCATGCCACAACCAAGATGTCTACGGCAGTACAGTGACGCACACGCAATCCCAGCATGCTTAGTAGCTGTTTAACAGGCGCCAAAAATGCGGGGCAGAGATTCAAGTTTGATATAGAACACCGCGCATTACTTGCTGAGTAACGAGTGCATACAAGCACTGTGATACTCAAGTGATAACCGAGTATCAGTGAGCACGTTCGATGATCAAAACAGCTGACATGTGCCGGGAAAGATGTAGATTCAGCGCTGGAGCCCACGTCAAAGGGAGGGACACGACATGCGCAGTACATGTGTAGGGGGGTGACATAGGATTACCACCTTGCTCTGCTCCCCTAATGGTTCCTGGTGTGTAACTGTTTACATGTGTTGGTTACTGTAATTTCGTTGTTAACACTCTGTAGTATTGCTACATGTAAAATATGTATTACCCCGCATAGTCAATGGTACTGCCACACTCTTTTCTGTGTTACCATTTTATGTACGATGTTATATATATATGAGTGTTGTTCATTTAATGTAAAGATTGTATTTATGTCTAGTAGCTAGGGACCGTTCTTAGTGCATCTTTCAGACACTAGAGGGGGTACTTTAGTGTTTATAGTTCCGGGTAAGTGTAGTTTCCTTTGGGGCCGCTAGATGGGGGCATGCTAGTGAGCCTTATTAGTATAGGTCTTAGTTAGTTAACAAGGGGTTAACATAAGAGGGTCTACCGGGGGGGTAAGCTGCAAGTCTTAGGGAAGTTTAGTCAGACAGGGCCAGGGTGCCCGAAGTGTCCACACGGGCTCTAGGCCCAGGATGGCCTGACAGCCCCATAACGTTTTGCAAGTGATAGTCCCAGGTATCCACAGTTGTAGGATGGAAGGACAGTAGGACAACAGGATGAAGAAGTTATGGCAATTGATTGCCTGGGCAGACGCTTGGAGGTCTGAAGACGGACAGACCATGGACTTAACGGGACCAGTGAGTAAGAAGGAAAGGAACGCTGAAGCTTCACACAGAACAGTGCAGACGGGTCAGATGCTAACTTTGCCAGAGGCAGCCTAACTTAGTGACAGATGATCTATATCCTGGGGCGAAGCAGGCAGAATTGTCATTGTGGCGTTGTTGAGCCAGGAGGAAGCTGGAAAGCAGTCTAAGATGGTCCGGTCTGGCGCATACTGCAAGTAAGCATCAGCGGTGCAGGGAAAGTTGAGGAATCCCGTATGAAAGAAAATGAAACCCGTAATGTAACAACTGTGGATATGCTGTGCAAAATTTGTAATAAAGAAATCATTCCAGTTGCAATGGACTGTGTCTCATTTGATGGGGGTCACCGTGGGAAGGAACCTTCCTTGTCTGAGAAGTGCCCAGAGGGACCTGAACGTGGAGATACAGGTATGTACAGCAATGGACTTCATGTTTCTGTAGGGGACGGCCAGGACTCTGATGCTGTAGTGACCATGGCCGCGACTATAGTCCTGGCCGTCCCTTATACTTGGCCTAGTCGGCAGAATGTGACTACCTCGCATGGTGGGGATGCCCCGAAGAAAAGTGAAGTTGAAAGTGATGAGAAAGTGATTACTCTACCCAGCAAGGCTGGAGAAGAAAAATGTGATGAACTACCGGATGTGACTTGTAACCTGGACTTGACAGAATCTGTACAAAAACCTGATGAGACCGAGACCAAGATGGCGGATGTGGAAATGGCAGCCAATGGCGTCGCTGAAGAAATCAACAAGGACTACTTCCTTTGTGGGCGTTGCAGTTACCCCTTGGTGCCTAAACCTGAATGTCAGTATGCCCCAGTCTGCCCTTAGTGGGTGCGGATGAAGAGGAAACCTTGCCCCCTTCCACTGACCAACAAGGAGTGGGAGGAGCAGCTGGAGGCGGACCCACCTGGAAGCGGGTGCTAACTGAAGGAACAAGTCGTGTGTGGCAGTGTCTATTAGGATTGGCTGAAAAAGGCTGATGAGATGGAGATGCAGGAGTTAGACAGTCAGTGAGGAGCAGAGCTCTCCCAAGCGGAGACTGAGTTTTTCCAACCCCCGGAAACGTTGATGGAGAACAAGGAGTCCCTCTCTCAACCGCCAGAATCAACGGCCACGGTGCTGAGGAAGACCACAGCTGCGGGATCCGGGTGTGCAAGATGTTCTACAGGGAGATGGTGAGTACACCTCGGCTCCAACCCCGCAGGGTTTGGCTCGCCCCTTCCTCGTCTACTTTCGAAAGTGGTCCCCGGGATGTGTCGCTCGGTCGCGGGCAGGTGGGACCGCAACTGGAGCTGACAAAAGTGTATGAGTGGGCATTTCCTGTTATGTTCGGGTGGGAGAGTACCAGCTACCGTCCACGTCTCAGTTTGCTGCTGTTGCTGCTGCCCTGCCCAGGCGGGCCTTGAAGTCCGCGGCTGCTGGATCGTCTTAAGCACGTACCAGGACGTGGAAACTGGAAAAAAGCAAAGACAACATGGGCTGATTCCCGGAGGCAGTGCAGGCC
This sequence comes from Oophaga pumilio, assembly GCA_009801035.1. NCBI lineage: Eukaryota > Metazoa > Chordata > Amphibia > Anura > Dendrobatidae > Oophaga > Oophaga pumilio. The sequence goes on from VIAB01000480.1 coordinate 280,453, forward strand.
CAAACATCAGCCGGCACCCGGAAGTCTAACAGCGCTGCTGCGGCGCAATCTGCATCATCTGCAGCTGCAGAGATTACCTCGTCTCACTACCTGGCGGAGGAATCCGATGAGGAAGGAGCAACACGCAGTGCGTGCCGTTGAACAGTACCTTCTTGTTCACATAGAGGATGTTGTGCACGTTGCGCCCTCTGAAATATTCATGGGACTGTTCCGCATCCCTGCAGGCACTGAAGCCTAAAAAGAAATCGCCCACGGAAAGCGGGTGAAATACGGCCGGATGGCAAAAGAAAATATACGCTGTGTTGTTCTGTTTTGTTGCGCCCCTTCTGCTGGTAAAGCAGAGACTGCCTTCCTGGCTAATTGGCACAAGGGGGAGAACCGTACTCACAAGGAGAGGGAGAGCTCTTCTCCCAGGACTGCTGTCCCACAGGTGGGAATGTAAAATATGTTTCCCTCACTAAAAGGAACTGCTTTCAGTGAAGATCTTTTAACCCCTGGAGGACTGGGATCCAGAAATATTACCTGTGCGTCACGAACTGCATTGCGTACCAGATATGGCTTATATTAAGCCAAGTGACTTGTGTTTTCTATGTTGATAAATGAATAAAGTTTAGTTCATACCTTGGTGGAGGACAACCAAGTTCAAGGAAAGGGGGAGTGTAAGGGGGAGACATAGGATTACCGCTTTGTCTGCTTCCCTAATGGTTCCTGGTTTGTAACTGTTTACATGTGTTGGTTACTGTAATGTCGTTAACACTCGGTGGTATTGCTACATGTAAAAATATGCATTACCCCGCATAGTCAATGGTACTGACACACTCTTTTCTGTGTTCCCTTTTTATGTATGATATTATATATATGAGTGTTGTTCCTTTAATGTAAAGATTGGATTTATGTATAGTAGATATGGACAGTTCTTAGTGCACCTTTCAGACACTAGAGGGGGTACTTTAGTGTTTATAATTCCGGGTAAGTGTAGCTTCCTTTGGGGCCACTAGATGGGGCATACTAGTGAGCATTATTAGTATAGGTCTTAGCTAGTTAACAAGGGGTTAACATAGGAGGGGCTGCCGGGGGCTAAGCTGCAAGTCTAAAGGGTATGCCACACTAAGCAACATCGCTAACGGGATCGCTAAAAAACGTCACTATTTAGCGATCCCGTTAGCCATGTTGCTGTGTGCGGCAGCTTCCAGCGACGAGCTTCCTGCTGTGATCTCGCTCGTCGCTGGAATCGCTCCGGACCCTTTTTTCTCGTCGGCGCTCCCGCTGGGTAAGTATCTAATCGCTGTGTGGCACCTTTTCTAAGCGATTTAGCGGTACTTTTGTACCGCTAAATCGCTAAGAAGATCGCTAGCGGCGATAGCGTCCTAGCGACATCGCTAAGTGTGGTCCCACACTAGCGATATTAAAACGATCCCGCTAGCGATCTCATTAGTATGCGACGCTAACGAGATCGCTAGCGGGAGCGTTTAGTGTGGCAGTACCTTTAGGGAAGTTTAGTCAGACAGGGCCAGGGTGCCCGAAGTGTCCACACGGGCTCTAGGCCCAGGACGGCCTGACAGCCCTGTAACCTTTTGCAAGTGATAATCCCAGGTATCCGCAGTTGTAGGACGGAAGGACAGTGGGATAACAGAATGAAGAAGTTATGGCAATTGATGGCCTGGGCGGACACTCGGGAGTCTGAAGACGGACGGACCATGGACTTAACGGGACCAGTGAGTAAGAGGGAAAGAAACGCTGAAGCTTCACAGGGAACAGTACGGACGGGTCGGATGCTAACTTAGTGACTGATGATCTCTATCCTGGGGCGAATCTGGCAGAGGGAATTGTCATTGTGGCGGGGTTGAGCCGGGAGGAAACTGGGAAGCAGTCTAAGACGGTCCGGTCCGGGCGCGTACTGCAAGTAAGCGTCAGCAGTGCAGGGAAAGTTGAGGAATCCTGTATGAAAGAAAATGAAACTCGAAATGTAACAACTGTGGATATGCTGTGGAAAGTTTGTAGTAAAGAAATCATTCCAGTTGCAATGGACTATGTCTCATTTGATAGGGGTCGCCGTGGGAAGGAACCTTCCTTGTTTGAGAAGTGCCCAGAGGGACCTGAACCTGGAGATACAGGTTCACACAGCAATGGAGGTTATGTTTCTGTAGGGGATGGCCAGGACACTGATGCTGTAGGGACTTTGGCCAAGACTATAGTCCTGGCCGGCCCTTACACATGTACGTAGCATGTCGAGAAGGGGTTAATTAATAGATCTTAATGCATAAAGAAATGACCAAAAATCCATGCTAAAAATGGAACACTGCCTGCAAAGAATAACCACTAAAACAAAATTAAGCAATTATCCAAATAAGAACACATTTACTCAACACTTCCCAAATCAGCGCCTTAAATAAAACATGTGACGGTTAGAACTCCATCTCCCAATATTTCGGATTTGCAGCGGACCAAAGCATCTGTTAGTTGCTTTAGTTGCAGCGCCAATCCTGAATGAATGAGAACTATAAGCAGATGGATCATGGCCAAATTCCCTCAAACTCTTTCTGAAAACCGCTGAAAACTGGAAACGAGATAAAAATAAACCATTCACATGATAGAGCAATGGGCCCACCATGCCAGGCAAAACCTGCCAATATTCCACCAGAGATTTTCGTGGGCTTTTCAATGACCCATTGACCCTTCCTAACACCACACATTTCCCTCTTACTAACTTTTCAGTTTTCGATCTTTTAATCCAAAAATCAATTCTACCAGCCCAACAGCTAACACCCACTGCAAACAAACCACTAGCTCTACCCTTACTGGAAGCATCCAGCTACCTAACTCTCAATGCCTTGAAAAACACCAATGATAAAGCCAACCTGAACAGCAACATTTCAATCTAAACCATACTCATGTTATTGCAATGAAATCTAATCTTCCGGTTCCGAAAAACCTCCCCCATAATCGAAACTGCAACTACTATTGGACACAATTTAAGCAAAGCGAGATTCCTAAGAAAACCATGCACCATCCAAATCTCCAGTCATTTGTCCACACTCCACTGACCCTTACATTAGGCGCCAAAATCAGCGCCGTCTGCCATGTCTGTGTAAATCTCACAATCACTGTCTACCATCTCATTTTGAATTTATGACCTCCAGTTATAATTTAATGATCCAAGTTCAAACAGATATAGCCTTCTGTTGCTTTGGAAAAAAAATTCTGCCCATAGGCACAATCCTAAATGCAGAATTTAATCTCCCTAACAGGGATTTCAACTCCTTCAACGTCACTTTATGCAATCTGTGCACTCCGTTAACCTCATGCCTTAACAAGTGCAAATCATCCTAGGCAATCGACATTCCACACAAACTGAATCAATAAGAATACCCAGAAAACTTAACACAGGTCAAAGGCCCTCTGTCTTTTCCTTCGCTAACGGGACCCCAAATCAACAATAAATTTTGGCAAACCAACGACTCTGGGGGGCCATACAGATAATGAATCAGGCACTTTAAAACGGAAACATCTTTCACTACCCATTCCAAAAAAGTACTAAACATTTCAAATAATTAACAGAAAACTGCAAAACTCATGAGTAAGCATCTGTCCAAATAATACTCCCTATCCCAATAACAACCAAACAACCGTATATTCTCTGCGTGCACCGGTAGCAACCTAAATGCTGATTTAATGTACATTTTTGCTAACATTGACCCCTGCCTGCAACAAGGCACTCACTGGAAGACCACATCAAATGACGTATACTGTACACCACCGAGCATAAGCCAGGGTCAATACCATCATTAACGGAGAGCCCCTTTGGGTAAGACAGATGATAAATCAGCCCAAATTTGTTTGATTCTTTTTTAGGTACCACATCCAATGGGGAAATATTCAAATCATGAAGTGTATAAAACAAAACTGGCCACTGATGCGCCCTAACGCCACTTCCTTCCTTAGTTTTTCTACAAACACCATTGGATATTCCAAAACTGACCACAGGTTCATCAATGAAAAGGGGACCTAATGACCCTTGGCCGGAATCCGAAAACCCACAGAAAAGTCCTTAAAAATAAACTCCGCCTTCACCTTATCAGGCAACCTATTTAGAAATTTGGTCATCACAAGATGGTTCAGTGGAGTCATCACCTTGACTAGCACCTGCAGGTCCTCTTCCTATTCCTTTCCATTTAGCAGTCCCGTGCGAAGTTCCATTACACACAAGCCAAAACTTGCAACTGGTGCCATATTTGCACTGACCATCATTAAACTGTCAGCACGCTACTTCTTTTTCTTTGGAACCCTGTACTCCCTGATTAACTCGCACTGAGAATGATAATTGGGTCCCGTTACTTTCCCCCCAAGAAAGGACTGCCCATACCTCAAAGAACCATTATCTACAATCATATGACTATGTCCATCTGATCATACCGAATGCTCGGCTGTACTGCTTTTCTCTGCAGGAATTGCGTGTCATATCTCAACCAAGCCAGCCCACCGTAAGTTCGATGTACTTCTCTAATAGAATTCTTGTAGGAAAACAAAGGAGAGCAGTTCTCAGGTGCCTTTTCCCCAGTCGCGCTGGTTAAAACTGCAACCGCCTGCAACCAACTGACAAACATCTGTGGAATCAACTGCCACGTTCGCTTCTCTTCCTCTCCTTCTTACTATCATCTTTCTTACCACTATCCAAGTTAAATGTTTCAAAAAATCTCCACATTATCATCTCTCCAAATCTTTTCTTTCACTTTTTTCTTTAAGTGGATACCCAATGGCCCTTAAAAATAAACATAAACCTCACTCTTAGCCCTGTCATCACGCTTAATTTCATCTACCTTGTCCTTCTCAGTTTGAACCGACACCTACACATCCGTAGCAACAACCTCACTACCTGTCACCATCCTTGCTGCATTGATGCCTGCATTTGCCAATACCGACTGCAACGGTAACCAAACTTCTGTAGGAGATCACCCCGACCCCACCAACGATCCACTATCCAGTCGTGATAGAAATTGTGTCATATTTACTAAAAGATCCCTGAGCACTGGTGTTTCCAAACCGCCGTGACCCACATCATTCAGACCATTAGGACCCACCGTCTGACCCATCACAAACTGCTCTGATCTAAGCCTCTGAGGCAACAGACATGACAATACTCATTGGGCTGCACAGGCCCATTTTTATTCCACCAGCTGGAGATTGAGAATCCAGATGTCCATAACCCAAACATTGCTCCTCACCGGAATCCGATCGCTTTGATATCGCTCGATGTTCATGGCGGTCGCGCCCTTAGCCACCATCTCAGCAGATGCAACTGAAATGCTTGCAGATGACTGTGGTTTGTCCCGACCGGAAGCCCGACTCCTGCTTCCACTCACGCTGCTCCTCCTGGTTGCTGCTGTCTCTTCCATGGGTCCTGCTACAGCAGCCCTCGGTTGGCGCCTGCTTTTTGAAGGTCCCCTGCAGTCCACAGTAGTGCCTGCCACAATACCGATATCCTGCCACCGTGTAGAGCCAGGCCACGCCTTCCCTCCAGCATGCTGCCCACCCACCTGTAAGACATAACTGCCTGACGACTTGCCTGACGACTTCCTTGATTGCTCTGTCTGGCATGCACTCTGACTGGAATGTCGCCAGGCATGACTGCCACAAAGATCCATGATGCTGTAGTTCTGGGAGAAGCAGGCTGCACTTTCCGTCCCTGCCCCCACTCTCTGTAGGGGCTCCTAACCTTGCAGCGAGGGGTTGCTTTAGAGTTCAAACACACCAGTCGCCTATTCTCACCCGCCTTCCAAACCCCTCAGGCAGATCTTGCCCTTGCTCACCTCCCAGCATGTCGGCAATTGGCTCCTGCAGCCATCCCTCTCCTCTTAACCTCTTAATGACCGGGCCAAATTTTTAAAATGGGATCAGTGTCACTTTATGTGTTAAGAACTCCAGAACACTTCAACAGATTTCATACTTGTAGAATGTTTTTTTTGTGACACATTGTATTTTATGTTAATGGTAAATTTATGTTGATATTTTCTGTGTTTGTTTATAAAAATATCAGAAATTTGTAAAAATAATTCTAAAAATTTGCAGTTTTTTGAAACTTTGAATGAATATCCCTTTAATCCAGTCATACCACATAAAATAGTAATTAAATAACATTTACCTCATGTCTGCGTTGCATCAGCACAATTTTTAAAATATCCTTTTATTTTATTAGGATATTAGAAAGTTTAAAATTGTAGCTGCAATTTTTCATTTTTTAAAGGAAATTTTCAAAACTTACTTTTTTAGGGATCTATTCAGTTTTGACGTGACTTTGGCAGACCTATATGTCGTAAAATCCCCCAAAATGATGCCATTTTAAAAACAGCTCCCCTCAACGTATTGTTGTCAGTTAGTTTATTAACCCTTTGGATGCTTTTCAGAAATTAATACAAAGTGGCATGACAGGAATGAAAACTTTTATTTTTACCACCTAGATGTAGTTATCTTTTAACTCTAAGGCCGTTATTTGGCTGTGAATTGCCATAGCAAACATCAGGACCACACAATCATGATCTCAGGGTGCCAACAGGGTTAAACAAGGAATCCCCACACTCTGTTAACCATTTAAATGCCGTAGTCACTATTGATAGCAGCATCTAAGAGGTTAAAAAGCCATGGTTGGTGCCAAAACCAATCAAGGATGATACCGCAAGGTGTCAGCTACAGTGGACAGTTGTTGCATTTTCACCAGTTGGGGATACTATTGTCTGCTATTGGACACAGGCAGCAGCTGCCTCAGAAGGGAATCAACATCAGTCATCAGGTACCTTGGCTGTGGGGCTCGGGGGCTGTGTGGGGGGATCCTCTTTAATAGCATTTTGATCCCAAAATGGCCACTTTCCCACACTTTTGCCATAAATACCCCTAGTATTCAGTCCCCTTCTCCGCTTAAAATAACCTCCTATAATGACCATGGTATTCTTCAAACTTGACCCCTCCCAGCCAATAACTGTCATGGAGGGCCTCCTCCTAACTCCATTCAGATCCTGCTTCCTCCTTTATGTTCTAAACGCACAGAACAATGGCTTTAAGGTTGTTTGTATGCATAGAGGTGCGTTCGGCCTGTCTAAAAAGGCCATTCAATGACCACTGGTCGGCTTGCATGTAATCAGCTGGCAGTTGTTTAACAGCCGTTATCAATCTGTCTAAATGCAGCTTAGGAAAAGTAATATTGTGGAAGAGTTTTGACTTGAGATTCAGGTATATTAAAGCGTAATTCAATCTAAAACTTAATTAAAACACAATTCACAATACAAATTAGGGCAACCAAACAAACTATGTTGTCTACTTCTGACACCCACTTATTAGGTATCTGCAAGATGGCACCCTGATCTAGTGTGTTAAACTGCTGTAACTCCCAGCCAACTGTTGTTATTGTTGGAGGAAACAGGGACCAAGTGTTTAAAATCCCTGAAGTGCCACCACAGAGGAAAGAAACCATTGCACAGTGCCCATTGAAATTAATGGTAACTTGAAAAAATATTCAAACCCAGAGAACTTTTTCATATTTTTTCACCTTACACCCACAAATTTAAATGTATTTTATTGGGGTTTTATGTGGTATTCCAACACGTATTTGTGAATTGTAAAGGAAAATATATACATAGTTTTTCAATTATTTGAAAAATATAAATTTGAAAATTGTGACCTGCATTTGTATTCAGCCCCCTGAGTCAATACTTTGTAGGACCACTTTTCACTGCAATTATTGCTTCAAGTCTACCAGCTTTACACATCTAGAGGTGACATTTTTGCCCATTTTTCTTTGCACACTCGTTTTAGCTCAGTGACATTGGATGGAGGCAACCGTGAACAACAATTTTCAATACTTGCCACAGATTCTCAATAGGATTTACGTCTAGACTGTGACTGGGCTATCTGCACAACGCCTTCAGAGTGACCATTGGTCTTTTGGCTGCTTCTCTAATTAGTGTTCTTCTTGCTTCTGATGTCAGTTTATGGAAGAAAGCCATGTCTTGGTAGGTTTGCAATTGTGCCACACTCCTTCCATTTTTGGATGATGGATTGAACTGTGCTCCGTGAGAGGTTCAGAGCTTGGGTTATTTTTTTTTATAAATGAACCCTGCTTTACTCCACTCAACAACTTTATCCCTACCCTGTCTGGTGTGTTCTTTGGTTTTCATTATGGTATTTGATCCCTAATGTTCTCAAGCAAATCTCTGAGGTCTTCACAGAACTGCTGTAGTTATACCAAAAATAAATTACACGCAGGTGGACTCAATTTACTAATTTTCTGACTTCTAGAGGAAATTGGTCATGTAGGATTTTATATAGGGGTATCAGACTATAGAGGGCTGAATACAAATGCACGACACAATTTTTAGATTTATACTTTAAAAATAAATAGTAAATTGTGTATCATTTCCTTTACATGTCACAAATACTTGCTACTTTGTATATCACATAAAGTCCCAATAAAGTACATTTAAGTTTGTGGGTGTAATGTGAAAAAAATGTGGAAAGCTCACTAGGTATGCATACTTTTTCAACGCACTGCATGTAATGCATAGACGTTTCAGATCCTCTATAGGGTGAGATGTTCTCTGTATGTTTAGTCTGACTAGTAACTGAAACCTCTTGCTCAACAGAATATTTAAGATGATAATTGCAAATAGGAATATATGTAGAGAAAAAATAATCATCCAAATATTTGCTTAATATTCAGCAATGAAATTTTGGCTTTTTACTTTGGGAGTTAAAGCTATACTGTATATCCTTTGTCAGGCCATGTGTATGTCTTCTGTGTTATGAAGGATCTTATAGAGTTATTTATATTGGAGGGTACTTGGCATCTTTTTGTCCACTTCACTATAGCCTTGTTCCAATAAACCTTTATACAAACATTCCTATCAAGAGTGCATCAAGGCCTTTTAAAGATCACTCCAGCAGTGAATTAGTTAGGGAAAATGAATGTATGGCAAAGAAAAGTAATTTGTGGAGGTGGAAATTAATTATCTTTAGAGCTATGCTTATTAGCCGTGTGTCTCCTTTACAAGCTGTTAGCAAAGCCAACATTGATTGGACTGTAAATTGGTCGCCAGAGTTCTCACTTGGAGTGCATACAGTTTGTCGTAAAGCTATTTCCGCACATGATGAACCTGTTGTTTACACTGGCAATATAAATGACCAGATTTTTTTTGCTATGCACTATACTTGGAATACTAATAGTACGACAATTTTACCAACTACATGTAGTAAATCATGAAATGTAATTAACTATCTGCCTCAATCAACTGCAGCAAATTAGCTTTAGATGAAAAAGTAATTTATTTTTTTCTTTACAAGAGGGGACAATGTGAAGGCCATAGTTCATAATGGAGGATGATGTAGAGGTTAAAGTTCATGAGGGGGATAGTATTGTGGCTATCATTTAAGGGGGACAGTGTGACAGATTTAGTTCCTAAGGAAACATTGTAGAGGTTATAGTTCATAAGGGGGACAGTGTGACAGATTTAGTTCCTGAGGAAACATTGTAGAGGTTATAGTTCATAAGGGGAACAGTGTGACAGATTTAGTTCATAAGGAAACATTGTACAGTAGAGGTTATAGTTCATAAGGGGAACAGTGCGGCAGATTTAGTTCATAAGGAAATAGTGTAGAGGTTATAGTTTATAAGGGGAACAGTGCGGCAGATTTAGTTCATAAGGAAATAGTGTAGAGGTTATAGTTCATAAAGAGGACAAAGCAGAGATTATAGTTCATAAAGGGTCAGGGTGGGTGTTATATTGCATAAGAGGACATTGCAGCAGCTATATTTCATAAGGGGGGACAGTTATAAGGAGTGAAGACAGAATATAACATTTCTCAACAACAAGACCATTGATATGAGGCATACACTTAGGACTAGTGTAACATTTCTATTACCTGTATGCCCATATTAATAGGTCATACATGTCCTGGGGGTGACAGATTTCCTTTAAAAATTTCAGCTTGGCAAGCAAAAAAGAAGCCCATGGTCTGGAAAATGAAAGTGTTATGAAACTCAAAATTGGTGAAAAAAAAATTGGTGCAATCCATAAATAAGAACTTGTAATGAATTGGGAAAGGGAATACACATGACAGGGATTTGTAATGAATTGGGGTAAGGACATAGATCAGGGAATTGCAATGAAATGGGGAGGAGAGGACACAAGACAAGGACTTGTAATGAACTGTGGGAAGAAGGGACATATGACAAAATATTGTGATGAATTAGGTCAAAGGACACAGGTCAGGGACTTGTAGAGACTTAGGAGAGTGGACACGTATCGCGCCAATCTACTATTGCATTGTGTCATATCTTGTATTACATTGCGTCCTCACTTGTTATGTAAAGCCCTGTCCTGCTATTACATAGTGTCCTCTTTTGTTATGTATAGCGCCATTCTGATATTAGATAACATTTTTATGTATTATTGCCATTCCTTATTACAAGGCATTCTTCCTAGTTACAGTATGTACAGCATTGTCCCTTATTACATAGTGTACCTCCCTATTATGTATAGCACTGTCCCTTTATTACATAGTGTACTCCCCTATTATGCACAGCACATCCCCTTATTACATAGTGTATTCCCCTATTATTATTATACATTTTTATAGTGCCATTTATTCCAAGGCGCTTTACATGTGAGAAGGGGCAAATATAGACAAGTACAATAAACATGAGCAATACAGGACACACATAAGTACAGAGGGAGAGAGGGCCCTGCCCGCAAGGGCTCAAAGGGGATGGGTGAGGATACACTAGGAGAGGGTAGAGCTGGTCGTGCGGTGGTTCAGTAGACTGAGGATCACTGCAGGTTATAGGCTTGTCGGAAGAGGTGGGTCTTCAGGTTCTTTCACATAGTGTATTCCCCTATTATGTATAGCACTGTCCCTTATTACCTAGTGTAATCACATATTATATATCGCACTGTCCCTTATTACCAAGTGTACTCCCCTATTATGTATAGCACTGTCCCTTATTACATAGTGTACTCCCCTGATATGTATAGCACTGTCTCTTATTACATATTGTATTCCTCTATTATATATAACACTGTCCCTTATTACATAGTGTACTCCCCTGTTTTGTATAGCACTGTCCCTTACATAGTGTCCTCTTTTGTAATGTATAGCGCTGTCCTTAAGGGAAAAAAAATGCTGTAGAGTGGCCTTGACTATCCTTAATCTACTGCTACATGGAGCTTTGCTAAAAAAAAATTATACACAGCTGGTTCTTAACAAGAAAC
>VIAB01000480.1:294856-305961 GCA_009801035.1 Oophaga pumilio
TGCTGTATGGCAGCTTGTTTTTTGCGGAACAAGATGACATTTTCTGCGGTACCATGTTTATTTATAATCGTCTAGGTTTAAGCTAGGGTTAGGGTTGGGGCTAGGGTTAGAGCTAGGGTTAGGGTTGGGCTAGGGTTAGGGTTGGAGCTAGGGTTAGGGTTGGGCTAGGGTTAGGGTTGGTGCAAGGGTTAGAGCTAGGGTTAGGGTTGGGGCTACGGTTAGGGCTGAGGTGAGAGCTAGGGTTAGGGTTTGGCTAGGGTTAGGGTTGGGGCTAGAGTGAGAGCTAGGGTTTGGGTTGGGTTAGGGTTAGAGCTAGGGTTAGATTTGGGTAAAGGGTTAGAGCTAAGGTTAGGGTTGAGCTAGGGTTAAGGTTGGGGCTAGGGTTAGAGCTAGGGTGAGGGTTGGGGCTAGGGTTAGGGCTAGGGTTGGGCTAGGGTAGGGTTGGCAATAGCGTTTGAGTTGGGGTTAGAGCTAGGTTTAGGATTGGTCTAGGGTTAGGGTTGGGGCAAGGTTAGATCTAGGGCCAGGGTTTGGCTAGGGTTAGAGTTGGGGATAAGGTTTGGGTTGGGGATAGAGATAGGGTTAGGGTTGAGATGGGGTTAGGGATTGGGGTTAAGATTAGAGCTAGGGTTTGCCTTGGGCTAGGATTAGAGTTGGGGCTAGGGTTAGAGCTAGGATTAGCTTTGGACTAGGGTTGTGTTAGGGTTGGAGCTAGAGTTAGGGTTGGTGCTAGGGTTAGAGCTAGGGTTAGGCTAGGGTTGGAGCTGGGGTTAGGGCTAGGGTGAGAGCTAGGGTTAGTGTTGGGCTAGGTTAAGGGTTGGAGCTAGAGTTTAAGCTAGGGTTAGGATTGGGCTAGGGATAGGCTTGAGGGTAAGGTTTCGATTAGGGTTAGAGCTAGGGTTAGGGTTGGGCTAGGATTAGGGTTGGAGACAGGATTAGAGCTAGGCTTAGGGTTGGACAATGGTTAAGGTTGGGGCTAGGGTAAGAGCTAGAGTTACGGTTGGGGAAAGGGTTAGGGGTGGGGTTAGAGCTAGGGGTAGAGCTGAGCTAGGGTTAGGGTTGGGGCTATAGTTAGGGTTGAGGCTAGGATTAGGGTTGGTGCTAGCGTTAGGGTTGGGCTAGGGTTGGGGCTAGGATTAGAGCTAGGGTTAGGATTGGGTTAGGGTTTGGGCTAGGATTAGAGCATGGGTTAGGTTTGGGCTAGGGTTGGAGCTAGAGTTATGGTAGGGGATATGGTTGGGGCTAGGGTTAGAACTAGGGTTTGGGTTGATGCTAGGGTTAGGGTTGGGCTAGGGTTAAGGTTGGGGCTAGGGTTAGGATTGTGCTAAGGTTAGGGTTGGAGCTAGGGTTAGAGCTAGGGTTAGGGTTGGGCTAGGGTTGGGTTATGGTTGGAGCTAGGGTTAAGGTTGGTGCAAAGGTTAGAGCTAGGGTTAGCTTTGGGGCTAGGGTTAGGGCTGAGGTGAGAGCTAGGGTTTGGGTTAGGGTTGGAGCCAGGGTTAGATTTGTGGATAAGGTTAGGGTTCGGTTTAGAGCTAGGGTTAGGGTTGGTGCTAGGGTTAGAGCTAGGGCTAGGGTTGGGCTAGGGTAGGGTTGGCAATAGGTTTTGGGTTAGAGCTAGGGTTAGGGTTGGGGCTAGAGTTAAGGTTGGGGCTAGGGTTAGAGCTAGGGTTAGGGTTGGGGCTAGTGTTGGTGCTAGGGTTAGAACTAGGGCTAGGGTTGGGCTATGGTGGGTTGGCGATAGGGTTTGGGTTAGAGCTAGTTTTAGGGTTGGGCTAGGGTTAGGGTTGGGGCTAAGATTAGAACTAGAGTTAGGGTTTGGCTAGGGTTAGAGTGAAATTGCACAACAAATTTTGTGGTCCATTTTCTCCTGATACCCTTGTGAAAGTAAAAAAGTTTGGTTTCAAAGTAAATTTTTTGTGAAAAAAATAAAATGTTCATTTTTCCTTCCTCATTGCTTTAGTTCTCATGAACCACCTGAAGGGTTAATAAACTTCTTGAATGTAGTTTGGCGCACCTTGACATAGGGAGTTTTTAGAATGATGTCAGTTTTGGATATTTTCTGTTATATTGACCTCCCAAATTCACTTCAAATGTGAGGTGGTTCCTAAAACAAATGGTTTTGTAAACTTTGTTGGAAAAATTAGATATCGCTGGTCAACTTTAAACCCTTATAACGTCCTAACAAGAAAAATAATGTTTCCAAAACTGTGCTGATGTAAAGTAGACATGTGGGAAATGTTATTTATTAACTATTTTTTGTGATATGATTCTCTGATTTAAGGGCACAAAGATTGCAATTTTTTGAAAATTTTTCGCCAAATTTCCGTTTTTTTATAAATAAACGCAAGTCATATCGAAGAAATTTTACCACTCACATGAAGTATAGTATGTCACGAAAAAAAATTTCTCAGAAACAGTGGGATCCATATAAGCATTCCAGAGCTATAACCTAATAAAGTGACAGTGATCAGAATTGTAAAAATCGGCTTGTTCATTAAGTACAAAATTGGCTCTGTCACTAAGGGGTTAAGAGTATAGAAGAAACAGTCCAGGTTGAGAATTCTATTTCTCTTATAATTGCTTTTAAAGTGACATTTTTAGGGTTTTTGTTTTTTTGAAGCTTATTAATATGTTGTCGGACAAGATTACCTTGGATTGTAGGACTCCGCATAAAGACAGTATGTACCTCCAAAAACATACTGATAGGGAATCTAGAATGTGAGCCCCATCGGGGACAGCGACGATAATGTGTGCAAAACTGTAAAGTGCTGCGGAATATGTTAGCGCTATATAAAAATAAAGATTATTATTTATTTACCTGATTTCAGCTGATCTAGAATTTTCATAACCCCTTTCAGTTGCAGTTGGTGGCCATCTGCTTGTGTTACAGCCTCCTCTTGTTTGCCTTCAATGTTCTTAAGAATTGACCGGTGCTCTTGCTCGAGTTGTACTCCCTGGGCTTTGAATTCTTCAATTTCTCTTTTGATCTGTAAAATACAGACACTCTTCACATCCCTGTACATCTAAACCGAGAGGTCTGCTCAAAGCTGCATCCTGGGGAAAGTGTATGGCTTCGCAGACACTGTCATGTTTTAGTGATATCTGTGTTATGACACCTTGTCTTTTATCTCAATTTTTGCCTTACTGCATATCTACAGATTCCTACATCAAATACATGAATTATAACAAAACATAGAATATGTATTAGCAGCTAAAGTTTTCAGAATGTAGAATATCATTAAAATAAGCAAGAAGAGTAACTAAAAAAAGAATAAATTGACATAAAAGAACCTGCCCAACTGGCTGCATCTGTGTCATATTCATCTATATACATACAAATTTAAAATATTGGGGTTGTAAATGATAGATCATTTTTAGCTCATGGTTATCTGGGCTTGCTAGAATGGATGACTGCTGATGCTGAGCATTCTTAGCTGTAATTTGTAAGCTTTCCTGACATGGCTGTATTACTTAACAATTGCTTTCCACATAAAATAAACATGCAAATTGAGTATTGCAATTGTCCTCAGACCTGACATGACACTCTCCACAAGGAGAAAACTTACCCCATAAAATAATAATTCTGAAGCATCCTTACACATCCTCAATGTGTTTTCCTAGAAAAGACCTTTAACTCCTTAACAACATATGATGTACTATGTATGTCATATGCCATCTCCCTGTCTCTCATGAGGGCTCACAAGCTGAACCTGCATCTTTCCTGGCAGATGATGGCTGAATTATTAGAAATAATATTGCAGCATAACTATTTTTTGTTTGGTGACATCTTTTACATGCAACAACATGGGACCGCAATGGCCGCTAATATGGCGCCTGTGTAGGCAAATTTGATGATGGCAATAGAGGAGGACCTCATCCATGTATCCCATCACTTTAGCAAAGTATTACGTTGGTGGAGATACAGTACATAGATGACATCTTCCTCCTATGGTCCGGTTCATTAGATGAGCTAACCGATTTCCATTGCTTTCTTAATGGGTTAAACCCTAATATAAAATTTACTTTAGCACATTCAGAGACTGAAATTCAGTTTCTGGATGTGTTGGTTAAAAACAATGATGGGCAACTAAGTACAGCATTATTTGTGAAACCCACAAATAGGAATAATGTGTTAAGATTTGACAGCCACCATCCATGGAGAATGGTGGAATCGCTTCCATTTACTTAATGCTTACAAACAAGAAGGATTGTTAGTGATGAGAATATATTGGAGAAGTCCTTAGATGGATTGACTAAGAAATTTTTGGATCGTAAACATCCTAAAAATATGCCTAATAAATGGAAGAACAAAGTGATCAATGTCGATAGAACTATCCTATTGAATAAAATTCCCAATAGGGATAACATTTCCAAAAGGTTGCCACTAGTGACCTCATATTGTGAGGAGAGTAAGGAAATCACCAATATAATTAAACGGCATTGGCCAATGTTAGGAAAATGTCTTCCTGAAATAGAAGAATATAGAAATCCACCATTGATTTCATACAAACGATCTAGAAACATAAAAGATAAGGTTGTCCGTTCAGATATCGGTCCTCGTAAGTCTACCATTCAAACATCGCTAACTGGTAGGACCGGGACTGGTTGTTATCCTTGTCCTAATTGTATTTTTCTGACCTAATATTATGAAAGGTGATTCATTTCAACATCCCATGACAAAAAAGATTTTTTGTATTAACCATTTCCTAACCTGTTCATCCAAATTTGTAATTTATCTTCTGCAATGTCCCTGCAATTTGTGGTACGTGGGGGAGACCACCTGGGATTTTAAGACCAGGGTAAATCATCATAGATATACAATACGCAAAAAAAGTTTAGATTTACCAGTATCACAACATTTCACAGAAAGTGGACGTTTGGAAAAAAATTTAAAATTTCGGATTATTGACCATGTCCCAACTCTTAGAAGGGGTGGAGATAGAGTGAGAATGTCAAAAATCAAGGAACTGCAAAGGATTAAAAGTTAAATAAATTAAAACCGTATGGTCTCAACTCAGAATATAAACTAGGCGTTACCCTTTAGTGGTGCTGCTTGCCTTCATCCCCCTTGTGAAATTCCCCTTCTCCTTAACGTAGATTATGGATTAGGTACAATTTGGTTTATTAACCATGTATTGTCTCTCCTTTTTTTACAGATTATATTGTTGTTGGGGACTTTTTGAAACACATGACTCATCCCATGATGGACTGAACATCATAATTGAACAAATTGGAAACTATTGCATGCATTTTTATTTTTCCTCTTTTCTTTTTCTTTTTATAAGTTATACACATTTTCTTTCACTTTTTTATCTATACAAAGTTCTTTATATTGTTATAAGGACCCACAATAAAAAGGATTATGCTGAGGTTATAAGGATTCTCCTTATGAGTTGGGCAGGATATAGAATTTCCAATCCGGAGAAAGGTGTTGAGTGCTGTGTCCTGTGAGGAGCACATAACGCCCACCGTTCTCTAAGGTTAATAGGTTGCCAACCTCAGCTAATGTTGGTGTTCCTGTTCCATTTTGGAATTATCCATTTGCCTTCAACTATCTTCTTATGGTAAGATTTATAATCACGTGAGCGCTGAGTCACACTGTTAGTGTGACAGTTTAGCGTATGCGTTGATAGTTTTCCACTTGCGCGAGCTTCTGTTGTACTCTTTCAATATACTTACTTCCTTACATGCGCATTTGATTCTCTAGGACACCGATAACGGCGCTGTTAGACATGGGGTGAGTCATATGTTACAATTC
Source organism: Oophaga pumilio (assembly GCA_009801035.1). Classification (NCBI taxonomy): domain Eukaryota; kingdom Metazoa; phylum Chordata; class Amphibia; order Anura; family Dendrobatidae; genus Oophaga; species Oophaga pumilio. The sequence continues at coordinate 300,615 of VIAB01000480.1, forward strand.
CCTGCAGCTGATTACATTATGATCAATTGAGTTTGTAATTGATTTTTTCACAAGACTGCACCTATATGCACTTTGTTGTGGCACTGTATATTGTTGAGAATAATATGCCATTTCACTTTATATGCAACAAAGAATTGTAAATTGTACAATAACACTCTTATGATATTGATTGTTGTAAAGTATGTTCACTTATGTAGATACCTTAAATACTCTGTACATGCATTTACTCATAGCTTGAAGAAGGTTCACACACAGAGCCGAAACATCGCACAAATGGGCCACTAAAAGAGCTTTTTTGCACTAAAGAAATGGTGTGCTGCTTCCTCATTTTTTCTATCAATTATCGCTCTATTATCTATCTAATCTATCTAATATCTATCTATTATCTATCATCAATGTATTATCTATCTATTACCTAACTATCTATCTATCTAGAAAAAGAAAACACAGCAGCACTCTATATTAGCCAAGATATATGCAAACACTGAAGACATTGAATCTAAACTGTGCTATTACTCAGTAATATGTACTCCCAAAAATGAAGATTCTTAGCACATAAATTGGCCAATTCATGTATGCCCATCAACCACTGCAAGGCGATCTCCCTCTGATGATGGTGATTTTAATCAGTTATACTTACCCATTTGAATTGTAGGATAATGGCCCAGGAGAATATAATCAAACTCCCAATACAACTATGGGTATTATCGACAGATATACATATAAATACGTAATAAAAGTGGATTTATTCTATTTCATTTACCCATGAAGTCTCAGGACTATAATGGATACTCCAAACCATAGCCAAACAACAAAGAAAGAGTGGTGTTCCATACACCAAAAACATTAATAAAAAAGTAATTTTTATTACATCAGAAAATTACATAAGTGTAGCTAAAAAACCATACAGTGGTATAACACATATGACCCTAGTGACTTTCACATAGGTCCAGGGCATATAACAGAACAAAGTTGTAAAAAAGCATATAAAGCAGAATAAAATCACATATCCAGCATCATGCCAACTTTAATCCCTCATGTCATAAATATGACCCAAAACTAACATAGTTATAATGGCGTTTTTATATCAAGGAACCAGCCCTGAATTACAACCATTAAGGACGCCAATGAGGAGAATAGTTCAATACCAAAGAAAAGTGCCTTAGTGCTTAACCATAAGTATCGTGCTCAAATGCCCGGGAGCCGCGTACCACCCCTGACGTGCGTTTCGCGTTAGCTTTCTGAGCTTTCTAATTGTTGTTTGGTAATGGTCCTGGAGAGACATGTTTGTCCATTCAACTGTAAGCTGATACGAGTAGCTCTAGAAAGTTATGTACAGTAGAATAGGGACACATCAGAGGGAGGTCACCTTGCCGTGGTTGATGGGCATACATGAATTGGACAATTTATGCGCTAAGAATCTTCATTTTCGGAAGTACATCTTACTGAGTAATAACACAGTTTAGATTCAATATCTACAGTGTTTCCATATATCTTGGCTAATATAGAGTGCTGTTATGTTTTCCCTTTCTATATAATGCAGCTATGACAGCATGCAGCTGTTCACACTATAGGAGGTGCTGGTCAAGTTTTTTCTTAATATCTATCTATCTATCTATCTATCTATCTATCTATCTATCACAAATCTATCCATTATCTATCTATCTATCTATCTATCTATCTATCTATCTATCTATCTATCTATCTATCTATCTATCTATCTATCTACCTATCTATCTATCTATCTATCTATCTATCTATCTATCTATCTATCTATCTATCTATCTATCATCTACTATCTGTTTGTCTATCTATCCTGTGTAGGTTAAATAAAACTTAATATGTTAAAACTAGAATTGTAAGTAGAGCAGACAGTAGCTTGCTTTCTTATGTTCTGTACCCTGCTTGCATGTAATGATGCAGTAGGTGTCAGGGTAGGGAAGAAGAGTGTCAGATGCAGTTTGAGCATTCGTTACACAGGTAGCACAGCCACTGGTGTTTAGATACTGCTTCAACAAGCAATGTAAAAAGAAAGGGAGAATTTCAGGGAGAAATGTAGGAGACTGGGATCTAATTTTTTCCTTGCACACTGTTCTGCCAGCTGTATCCTTAGTATCCTGCCTCTTCTAGAGTCACTGTGCCAGGACCTAGGAGATAACATCCAAGCAACACTCTACAAGAGTCACTGCTGTACAATAATGTAAGACTTTTCACTTCTCTTTCCATCTCCGAGGCCCTAGCGGGACAGACAGGGAGGGTTGCAGAGGATTAAGCTGCCAAACTATGTACAGAGCAGAAGGGAATCCTTGTCTAATACATTGCTCCTTTATGACTAATCACCAAGTAAAGTTAGATTAGTCCTCTCATGGGCCAATTGAACTGCACTACTACGCAAAATGGAAATAAGAGCATGATTTCAGTGTCCCTCTTTGTCTCCAGCAGTACAGATAAGCAGCAGCACAAACTATGAGCAGAATCAGTCTGCTTCTCCCTCTGGCAGCTGCCAATAAAGTCTCTTCTTACTTTCACTGAAGAAGACATCTTCTAAACTAAAATGCTCCTGTCCTAAAAAAGCGGTTTAAAAAAATCAATTTCTATTGGTTGCCCTGAAATGAAAATGCACAGACCCAACTGTGAGGAAAGTTGCTGAGTATGCATGTCCATCAGCACTCAGTTCATCAGGTGGACTGCACATTGTTATATACTTTATATACTCTGAGCACTAGGAGGCACCATACTGTGATATAATTCAGAACTATTTACTGGATTATTTTTAACAGCATGTCAATGGTATCTTTTTCATGATCTATAAGATTAGTATTATATTTAATGGTAGAAGAATACTAATTTGGGTACAAATAAAACTACAGTAAGTTTTACTAAGTATGTAACTCCTCTTGTAAATAGTTGTAATAGTTTTAAAACATTAAAGAGTAACTAAAGTTTTTTTTATATTTCATTTTCGGTCAACCTTTCCAAAATTAAGGATCTGTGTAATTTACAAAATTAGCTTATTTTGCATCCATCTCTTCCAAATACTCTGGGAAGTTCTGTTTTAACTGCCTTGTCAATGCTCTTTTACAAGTTGCTTTGAGCTGCAGCTCTAGCAAGAATCCATAATTAAGCACTATTTACAAACATTCTCACTGTCTGAGCCAAGGTGAGGGATTCAGGGAAGCTTACACATGGAGAAAGTGTTTGTAAATAGTTTTTGAGCATAGTTTTTTTTTCTAGAGCTGCAGTTCAAAGCAACTTGTAAAAGAATATGAACTGTAGTTTTAGAATATTTTTTTAGCAAAAAGGAAATAAACTATAATCATGGTGTTAAAATAAAAAGATTGATAAGTTTGCAAGGGCTATAAACAAAAGCTCACTCCTTCAGTAAGTAAGATATTAATAAATTACATGCGCCTACCTCTGTTATCTGTTCTGTTAGCCTCTCAATTTCATTGTTCTGCTCATTAACATAATTAAATAAGGCAAAGTTGCGATCCTCCACTGCAATAAAGCAAGAAGATATCATTATATTAAATACCGAGAGGCTGCTTCCTCTAAAAGAAATAACATGAGCCGCATCCAGCGATATCCTTACACATTTCTTACATTTCCAATAGTTCTGCACAGGAGCAAATTGCTTTTAAACTAGGAGAAACATCACCTTACATGACAAGATGAGAAATGAATTTTTCCCCCTTCTTGAATTTGTGCCTTAACCCCTTCATGCCTAAATTCACATATTAAGCAAGTAGGGAACGTCAATGTAACAGATCTCAGCTAAGACATTGTATTTCTCACTTGATCAAATTTGCAGGTCAGCAGCAATATGTGTTTGACTCCTTTGTATTCATTTGTCAGGAAATTAAATGACAGTCATTGTGTGTGACACCGCACTAATGTCTAAAAAAAAAAAGGAAAAGAAAAGAAAATCCAGCGCTAATTGACAGCTGGCCTTAAAAAGATATTGACGCTGCTGTTTTTCTCTATATGCACAGATGACATGATAAGGCTCGGGGGCTTTTCGGAGAGAGCTAACTCAAGACGACAATATTCCTTCAGTCTAAGCGCATGGATATTTTTAAACACATTATGGGTAAATTGAATGATTAGCCCAAGTCGCAGATGAGACGACCCCATATCTCAAGGTTGATCTCATTGATATGAAGTTATACACATGTTTTTAAGTTTGAGAAAAGAAGTGAAGTGGATATTTAGATCATGTAAGGAGAAGGTGACCGGAGAAGAAGCGGTTAACTTTACTTGTAGCTTCTCTGTAGAGTTTTGTATCCTAGGTACTGCCGCATCTCAGCTAGCATCTGATGTAGTCCTGTGGGATTGGTTCGGATGTAGGGCATCCATGATTGGCTGGAGTGAGTGCGCGTCAGAGATGGGAGGAGGGTATTTTCTATACATGTCTGGCGTTTGCTGTCGCGCGCGGCTCACTTCAAGGCCGGGAGTATCAGCTCCTGTGCTCAGCTTTCTGATGGGATAGCACATAATTTCATATAATACAAGAAATAGAAACCTCCTGCTGAGATGTATAGGGATGGGTGAAATGTGTCAATGTGCTGATGTATAAAGTGCAGGGAATTCATCAATCAAGAACCTGATCTAATAGAACTGCAGCAGTAACAGGAGGATGACCTAGTATACACCGGATGTGAAGAAGTAGCTCCATGTCTATGTGGACAGCATCTAAGAGAAGATCATCAGGAACTAAGGTCTAGGAGATGATTTACAGTTTAGGGACCAATGTTCAGTTCTATTAATAAAAGCACAATAGCAGCGGTCAAAAAGCAGAATAAAGAAACAGCCGTGATACTTATTAGTCCTATCAGGAAGAAAGGAGTTTTACCCCTGCTGGGAATACTAGTCCTCATTGCACTGAATCATATATGAGAAGTATGTGAAATAAATCTGAATCTGGTAAATAAATTCCAGGGACAGGTATATGGATTGCAATATGGAGAGAGCTATAGAATCAGCATAAAAGTGTTGAATAATATCATTAGTACAATACTAAGAATTTTTCCTGCCTGCAATAGTGATAAACTGAGGGCAAAGTGCAATAGGAAGTGATTGGCTGTGTCATAGGCAGTGAAAAATAAGAGATTTAAATTCTTCTAATGATGAAACATTGGGAAAAACTATATGAGTGTCATGAGGAGAGTGCACATATTGTGATAATCTCTATTGTATTAGACTGCGCATATTATGCTGATCTCTAATGTATTAGAGTGTGTATTACGATGATGTCTCATGTATTAGAGTGCGTGTATTAAGATGATCTCTCATGTATTAGAGTGTGTGTATTATGCTGATCTCTAATGTATTAGTGTGTGTATTACGA
>VIAB01000480.1:323065-341563 GCA_009801035.1 Oophaga pumilio
GGGAAGAATGGGAGTAGGAAGAAGAAGGGAGTAAAAAAGGGGAAGACGGGAGTAAAAAAGGGGATGAATGGGAGTAAGAAGAAGGGAAGTAGAAAATGTGAAGAAGGTGAGAAAGAAGAAAAAGGGGAGTACAAAAGGGGAAGAAGGGGAGTAAGAAGAAGGGGAAGAATGGGAGTAGAAAGGGGAATAAAAAGAAGGGGAAGAAGTGAAGTAAAAAAGGGGAAGAAGGGGAGTAAGAAGAAGGGGAGTAAAAAGGGGGAAAAATGGGAGTAAGAAGAAGGGGAGTAGAAAATGAGAAGAAGGGGAGTAAGAAGAAGAAGGGGAGTAAAAATAGTGAAGAAGTGGAGGAAGAAGACGAGGAAGAAAGGGAGTAAAAAGGGGAAGAAGGGGAGTAAAAAAGGGGAAGAAGGGGAGTAAGAAGAAGGGAAGTAAAAAAGGGGAATAAGGGAAGTAAGAAGAAGAGGAAGAGGGGAATAAAAATGAAAGCTCAAAAATTGCAAAGTTCCTGGTCATAAAGGGGTTGAGAAAGGATTGTACCGCAAAATGTTATCAGGTGAAGGCGATCGACATCACCGACAACTTTCCAGAAAATGACATCGTGTCATAGGTAGGCTAAAATGAATGTTTTCTTTTTGGTTCAGTTTGCCTATTTTGACCAACTTTAGACTACTGATAGAATAGTGGTAGAATATATCGATTTAGGTGAATTCTCCACCCTCTTCATGCAGCAATGATGGTTGCAAAGTAGATTTAGACTTAAATAAGTTCAATGTGCTTACTAATACATTGGGAAAATAAATAAAAAAAATTCAAACTTCTGGTGGCTGTGTACAGTACCTTGCGTCGTACGCTGCAGATGACTCATCAATCACAAAACCAATTTCCTTTCGGGTCTGAAGCAGTTCCTAAGAAGAATAAACAACAAATAAGTGTTACACAGCACAGATCAAATCGGTTGTCTTCTGTATTATCCTAATACTGTCTATTAGCATTTTCTGGAGGACAGGCAGCTTTTCACGCTAGCACTTGAGCTTATCTCTTTAGTTTTTGTGCTTACCTTTTCAAGTTTTTTATATAGTTGGTCAAAACGAGACCGTTCAATTCTCAATATGTCAATCTCTTCTCTCATCTTGGAATTTTTCGACAGCTGCAAATTAAATTTAGTTGAAGTCTAGAATGTAGAAAGAAAAAAAATCAAGAGAAGGAAAATTCTGGGCAAATAATATATTGTATCTAGACATGTCAAAATGGTCATTAATATAATATCCACAGTCACATGTTGAAGGGCTGCCACTAAAGATGAGAGAGAGAATCCGAGTAGAATTGTCTTCTACTCAATTTGGCAAAAATCCACATTTGATGAAATACAGACTTTTTGGCAATTTCCTTCCATGCGGAACCAGCAAAATTGCTGATGCTGGCCACCATTTTTCTGAACTGTAAAAGCTGAAAATAAAAAAATTCTTTCTACTCAACTTATCCCTCACCTCTTTGACCCCTTCACTCCTAACCGTCACCTGTCTGGACCTCACCACATCTTCTGACCAACATCACTCATGCTGTAATCCCCAGGTCTCTGTAGGACTTCCAGGTCTGGAGGCCCGGGGTGGTTCTGCGAATGCAAGTCTAAGGTCATGGTGGATGTCATGTTGTCATGATGTCGTGACATTTTTCTCACTTGTGCAGGACCCTCCAGGCCTCATCAGAGTCAACAGTCCCAGACTAAGAGACCTAGGGATTTCAGCGTGAGGAGCAGTGATTAGAAGATGCGGCGAGGACAGTGCAGAGTGGAGGGGCCCAAGAGGAGAGAGCTAAGGTGAGAAGAAGGATTTTATTTTTTACATCTTACGTTTATTATGGCCTGTGATCTGGAGAGACACCGGAGCATAATAACTGACATTAAATTAGTGGAGAATAAATTCATTGCAAATCAAATTTCCCAGAAAAATCTGTGCGAACAGACAAATACAAGCTTTCCCTGATCACTTTTTATTGCATTTTTTCTCTTTTTTTCATTTTTGGTGTAAATTTGCAGCAGGTAAAAAAGCCCTTTAATTCTGGCACGTTCTTTTTTTTTTTTGCTTTATGCCATTTACTGTACAGGTTTAAACATTTTAGATTTTGATAGATCGGCCTTTTAGAGATGTCGCGATACCAAAAATGTTCTTATTTTTTAAATTATTTTGAGACTAGGAGAAAGGGAGGACTTAAACCTGGGATGGATTCATCACTTGTTCCATATACTGTGAGAATACCAGGCTGGTGGAGAGGACACCATTATGTGTAGATGTGGCTGTCACATATGACAATATATATTGTTCAAACGCTAACAGTCTACTTTCTAGACATAGCGAAAATTATGGTCTCCCATGAAGTCCAGACTGTGGCTGGGCTTCACAGTAGCCCCGAGAAAGCAGTTATGGGGGCCTTTAGCAGGCCACTGGCTGTGGGAACAACTCATAGGCAGCCCCCAATCATGTCAAATAGGCGTGCAGGATCTAACAGTATGCGGGTGGCTCCTAATCTCCCCAAACTTCCACCTAATGGACTCATTTGCGTGATTTGGATGGTGAATGTAACTCCGGGGGACTGTAGCCCAGGCAGAATTTTCAGGTTTTGAGTAGAGAGAACTTACAAACATGAAAAGACTTTTCCAGCATGGCCTGTGTATATTTCAAAGCTAGGAAGTTTTAGTTGCAAGCATCCCAAATAAGGTAGAAGCTAATTATGCTCAGTGAGGCTGTGATCAAATCTATATTCAAAGCAATATAATTATCTCATGAATCATTAACTTGAAGTGTCAAAAATATGATGCAAGTAATTATTCTCTAAAAACGGACGGCATTTTTCAGTCTCAGGGAAATATTTATACTTCTCAGCTTGTGCTTATTGCACATGTTATAAAGTCTGTAATTACCACGTAGTTATTTTGCACTTTCTGTATCTTTTACATTAAGGGTAGAAATGATTTGTTTTCTTCTGCTGTGGCAGGTGGATATTCAGAAACAATGTAAAGCTGCAGGTGGCTCTCCGTGTCAGATCTATCACACCCAGCTTCTCTCCAAGGTTTATGCTGAGATCTATAATGGCTCGATCTGAACAGTAATAGTCTTTTAAGGCAACACACAAGCACTTTTTTGCATTTAAAGCCTATATTAAAGGATAATGTAGAAGTATGAGTATGCATGTTTTATGCCATTTCTGTGTTTTCTGTCTTCTTTATTGCTATTTCTCCGATGACATGGTTCCCCTAATGCAAGTTACAGTTCAAATGATGCCACAGCATGGAATTTCATCACATTGCTTTTACTCCTATATAATGGCAGACAGTTATTGATCAGTTGGACTGCTATCCCCTGATGTATACAGATGATTCCTCAGTGTATCCTATGTGGTTTGTAGAGCAGTGTTGATGTCTCCTATGTGATATGTATGTCTCACTGTATCCTATGTGATGTATTCAACAGTCTCAGTGTCTCTTATGTGATGTATACAGCAGCCTCAGTGTGCCCTATGTGATGTATATACAGCAGTCTCAGTGTCTCCTATGTGATATATACAGTAGAATGTCAATGTATCCTATGTGAGGTATACAATAGTCTCAGTGTCTCCTATGTGATGTATACAGAACCCTCAGTGTATCCTATGTGATGTATTTACAGAAGTCTCAGTGTCTCCTATGTGATGTATATCCTATGTGATGTACACAGCAGAATCTCAGGGTATCCTATGTGACGTATAAAGCAGAATATCAGTGTATTTTATGTGATGTATACAGCACAATCTCAGTGTATCCTATGTAATTTACACTAACAGTCTCATTGTATCCTATGAGATATATACAACAGAATCTCAAACAAGCAATGTTGCGCCCAAACTTTTACATTGGACCATTTTCCCTTTTGTAATTTTTAAACTGTAAAACCTAAAAATAGATATATATTTTTTACCTAAAATACAAAGGAAATGTATCATCTTGAACTTTAGGCCTTTTAGAGATCAGTTCATCTTCAACTTCCTTAAAGGGAGTCTGTAACCTATTTTTTCCCCTATGAGAAGTGGCCACCGCCATCAGGGGCTTATCTACAGCATTCTGTAATGCTGTAGATAAGCCCCCGATGTAACCTGAAAGATAAGAAAAACGAGTTATATTATACTCACCCAGGGGGCGGTCCGGGTCCGATGGGTGTCGGGGTCCGCGTCCGATGGGTGTCGGGGTCCGGTGCCTCCCATCTGCTAGCGATGAAGTCCTCTTCCTTGCTTCTGTCGTGGCTCCTGCGCAGGCGTAATTCTCTGCCCTCAAAAGGGCAGTTCTTGATTAGTTTGAATGGCGCAGCTGCAGGCTAGCAGTCCATTTACTGTCTAGGGGACTTAGTGACAGCGAGGGGTGTGGACCCATTGTGCCACTGGCCTGGCTTACCCTGGATGAGCGTACCTAAGTGACTACCTGGTCTTCACTAGAACCTCTGATGGTGAGTATAGGCTTGGGCCATTAAGGTAGTCACCAGTTGCCACTCCAGGGCAGTCCCTGGACCTGCAGCAGCTGCAATGGGTGAAGATAGAGATGTGGCCAGAAAGTCTGAAGTCAGGGTGGGAAGCACAGGTTCCAAATACGAAGCCGAGGTCAACGGAGAGATCAGACAAGAGTAATAAATAATGCCAGGTTGGTTACAGGAGAGTCTAAACAACAAAGCACCTTGCCAGGGAACTAGTGACTAACTGCCACTATGACCTTAACTCCGGCACGGTGTGGAGAGAGGGGCTGCCTAATATATCCACTGCTGGCAAAGGGTTAGGACAGGGAAGCAAAACTCTGCAAGACAAAGTGGTTTTAAATTCCTGCAGAGTCTGTCCGTGCCTCCCTATAGCTGGGTGGAGACTCTACAGCAACAGGAGGATGTAGCAGTGCTGGTTGTATTGCACATGGCAGCTCAGTGAGATAGTTTGACACTGGGAGGAGCAGAGCGGTGCACACAGTGAGTAGGACGGCGCTTAAAAACCATATGAGTCATCGGCATGACTGATGGAAGTAGCTAAATACTACTACTTTAAATCTTCTTTGACGGGTAGAATGTGTCTATGGGTACTATTTCACTATTCAAGAGTTTTCAAGGAGTGATCTAACTAAACTCTATTTATCTACTGGGTGGTGCATGCATTATACATTGGTGCTGAATGTGTCCAGAACAAATGCAAAGTGAAGGTATCAACCTTTTTTTTTTTAATACAATGTATTGTGAAAAGTAAAAAAGGTGTTATTTTTTTTCAGAGTTTTTCACCTAGCACCACATATCAGGAAGATTCTGACCTTTTAAGTTCATGTCAAGTTTAGCAGTTTGAAATCTGCATCTACAGTAGTGTTAAAGTCTCTGGCCATAGTAAGATGGATTGTGGCATTACTTCTCATGATTTTAATTATCATTCTGGAGAACTTTAGCTGACCTTTGTTTGGGGCATAAATGTTAACAAGCGAATAAGCTTGACTGTCAATAACACATTTAAGAAGGATAAATCTACCCTGTGGATCTAGGATACAATCTTGACAAGTGAACTGAAATACCTGCTTGGAGGCAATCATCACTTGCGCCTTTCCCACTCCTCCAGATGTATAATAAATATTGCCTATGAGTAAATGTAAAATTGTCTTTTTTTCAAGAGGTGAGTTTCCTAACTGAAGGCTATATCAAAGTCTGCTTTTGCAGTCTGTTCCCCCTGTTTTAAGGGAATATAGATTTTAATTTTTTTTTTAGAAACGCTGAGTATTAACCCCAAGTATAATAAATATTGAAGAGAACCTAACATCAGCAAAACCCACTTGATTATAATTGATTAAGAATTAGACTCCACAAAATAATTGCAAATATGACAAACAAATAAAATATAAAAAATATACAGAAAAATTACCTTTAGATAGCAAGTGAGTTATGAAATTTCTATAACTCAGCTGTTTAGCCAGCACATCATTTTGTTTGGTGGACAATAAAAGGGTTGTCTGATATAAAATACCCTTTAATATATACCTATCTTTGATCCCTAACCTATCCCTAATTTGGTTTGTTTCCTTACTATTCGCCCAATAGAGCTAATCCCTATATCAATCAACTCCTGAAGATTGACATTCAATAAGCCGTCAACTTTAGAATTAGAAATCCTTCCGTTCTTGAAAGTGAACAGGATCTTAACCCTTTCAACCCCACAAGTCTGTTTTCACCTTCATGACCAGGACAAATTTTACAATTGTGACCAGTGTCATTTATGTGGTAATAACTCTGAAATGATTCGACGGATCTCACTGTTTCTGTGATTGTTTTTTGAGATAAATTGTACTTCATGATAGTGGTAAAATTTGGTCGATATGACCTTCGTTTATTTGTGAAAAAATCAGAAATTTGGCAAAAATGTTGAAAATTTTGCAATTTGATAAATCCTTCAGGTTCTTCACAGGAATTGAAGCAATGTGGAAGGAAAAAATGGATATTAATATTCAATATTTAATATTAAATGAATATTTAAATTTATTCACAAAAATTTTACTTTAGACACCAATTTTTTATTTTCACAAGGGTTACTGGAGAAAATGGACCTCTAAAATTCTTGAGCATTTTCTCCTGAGTACTCCGATACCAATATGTGGAGAAAAACTACTGTATGAGTGCATGTCAGAGCTCAGAAGGGAAGCAGCGCCATTTGACTTTTTGAACTCAAAATTTGCTGGAATCATTAGTGGACGCCATGTCGCATTTGGAGAGCCCTTAATGTGGCTAAACAGTGGAAACAACCAATAAGTGACCTCATTTGGGAAACCAGACCCCTCAAGGAAAGTTCCTAGATGAGTGGTGAGTACCTTGAACCCCTAGGGGTTTCACAGAAATTTATAACGTAGAGCCGTGAAAATAAAAAATCCAAATTTTCCCACAAAAGTGTTATTTGAGCCCAGTTTTTTTTTACAAGGGTAATGAGATAAATTGCTCCACACCATTGGTTGTGCAATTTATCTTGAGTATGCCGATACACCATATGTGGGGGAAAACTACTGTTTGGGCGAATTGCAGGGCTAGAAATGAAAGTAGCGCCATTTGACTTTTTGAACGCAACATTGTCTGGAATCATTAGCGTTCACCATGTCAGGTTTGGAAAGCCCCTGATGTGCCTAAAAAGTGGAAAATCTCCACAAGTGATGCCTCCTCCTACACTCCTCAAAGAATTAATCTACCAGTGTGGTGAGCACTTTGAACCCCCATGTGCTTCACAGAAGTTTGTAAAGTTGAACTGTGAAAAATGAAAAAATACAATTTTAAAGTATAAATTTTGGATTTGACCCATATTTTTCATTTTCACAAGGGTAACAGGAGCAAAATGGACCATACAATTTGTTGTGCAATTTCTCCTTAGTAAACCAATATCCAACATGTAATCGGGAACTACGTTTGAGACACAGTGCATAACTTAGAAAGGAAGGAGTACCATAATTTAGTGCAGATTTTACTGTTATGGTTTGGGGGTGCCATGACCCACTGGGAGAGCTCCTGAGGTGCCAGAACAGCATTATACCCCCATAAGTGACCCCATTTTACAAACTACATATCTCACATAATTATTATAACAACGGTGTAGTGATCATATTGACACTTCGGGTATGCCACAGAATTTTATACTTTTAGGCAGTGAAGAAAAAATAATTACATTTTTACCACAAAAAATAGTTTTAGCTCCAGATTTTGCATTTTCACAAGGGGAAATGGGTAAAAATGGCACCAAAATTTGCCACACAATTTCTGCTAAATGTGGAAATGCCCCATATGTGGCTGTACACTACTACTTAGCCATTCAGTGAGCTTTGGGAGGGATGGAGTTCTATTTGCCTCCTGGAGCGCAGATTTTCCTAGAATAGTTTACAGACTCCATATACAGATCCCCTAAGGCTAGGAAAGCAGAAAACCCTCCTCAAATGAGCCCAGTTTGGAAAGTTTACCTCTTTGGGAATTTCTCTACCGGTGTATCAATAATTTGACACCATGGGTGTGTGTGGTTGCTGAGTGAAAATTGCTATTCTAGTGCCCAGTACATTGTAGTCCCCGGTACATTGTAGTGCCCAGTACGTTGTAGTGCCCAGCACATTATCCCAAGCTCGTGCTTCGTGGAGACATGCACTCATAAATTAGGAGGGCTCTCATGGCTACAGAAATGCCAAACATGTGGACACTAAATGTAGTTTAGGCAAACTGGGGTACAGAAGGGAGGGGGGCATTTGGGAGTGCAGAAATTGCTGGATTTCTTTTGACTGGTCAGGAGCCATAGTGTTTTCCCAGAGCCTATGTAGTAACAGTAACGTGTAAGCCCCCTATTTTTCCGTTAACAGATGAGAGACCTGACTGAAGACTTGCTTTATTTGTGCACTGAGTTGAAGCTTTCAAGGGAACATTTTACTTAACATTTGGGGGTCACCTTTATCCTGTGCTCTACACTGAGCACTTACATCGATGTTACCAAGTAAACCTCCAAATGGCGTGATTTAGATGAAACCCCCGAGGGATCCATTCACTATAATCAGGCAGCAGAGTTACTCTGGACTCCATCTGGCCTATGTTCAGTGGTGTCCTTTTTCAGAAGTTCACAAAAATGTGGTTGACCGCACATTTATGCACGCCTAAAAAGACTGACACCGCAGGATAATAGTTCAGACTACGTCCACAGTGACTCCATCTGCCTCATTATAGGGAATTTTCTGCTGGGGATTCTGTCTGAATCACATTTATCAGAGATTTACACGGAACCGCACTTTAAGCACTCAGAGTAGAGCACAGGAGAAATGTGCACCAAGCCTTACTGTGATCTTTGGGAGGCAGAATGAACAAATCAACAGCAGGTGAAGAATAGATTTTATTTATTTTTTATGCCTTTCCTCATGCGGTATAAGTGATTAGGTGACTTTACTCTTTGAGTTGGTACGATTACAGCGATACCAGATTTCTAACGGTTTTATGTTTGGCTACTGTTACACACTAAAAGACACTTTTTGGGGGGCAAAAACTAGTTTCTGCATCGCCATATTTTGAGAGCTATAATTTTTTCATATTTATGTCCATGCAGTCATGTGAGGGCTTGTTTTTTGCGGGATGAGTTTTTATAGGTTCCATTTTTGGTCACATAAGGTTTTTTTGGTCACTTTCTATTCTTATTTTTGGGAGACATAACAAACAAAAACCAACAATTCAAAAATAGAGTTTTTTTATGCCGTTCCGCATATGGTAAAAGTAGCTCTGTACATTTTTTTACAATTTTTTTTACTTTTTTACTTTGTCCCACTATGGGACTTTCACAGCTCTGATTGCACTTATGAAGCATACCAATGCAGGAGCATTACAATGCTTTATTACTGCCAGTGCTGCACTTACACGAGCTAGTTAGATCATGTACTGCACATGATCTAACTAGCTTGCTAGCCCTGGTGAACAGGATATCATCATGATGAATTTGGATCACCACAGCAACAATCGGCACCTCGCGATGACGTTGCAGGGGTGCCGATCACAGCATTTAGGGGCTAAACTGTCAAGTAGTGGTGCACACACTGCTCCTGGCAGTGAGAGACAGTTGTCAACTTTCAGATTCGCACCTTGTGGCGATCAAATGTGTACAGCGCCTGTGAGCGCAAAATCACCAGGGCATAACCATGTGTCCAAGGTCGGGAAATCCTTCCCAAACTGGATGTATGGATATGTCTAAGATTGTGAAGGTGTTAAATAAGGGGTAAATTGCAAAATTTCTTGTTTTTCAAGCGCTTTGCAATTTTACATATTTAAAACCTTGACATTACTACTTTAAATATGTTCTCAGTTTTTTTTCACAATAAACCGAACTGAAAAACTCAGACAGTACAAAAAGTTTAATAACTGCTATGCTTCAATGACCTCCCATTATTCCCATTTACCTTAACAATGTAATATGTGTGGTACTTTATAGATTGTATTGTGCTTCCAATTAGTGAGCTGAGGCAAAGGCATGGACGTATCCACCGACCTCATACACTTTTTTTATAAAAAAAAGTCTCACAAAAATGTCTTAGTGACTGAATGGGTTTACCTTAGTCTTTTGTCGAAATAAATATTTAGATTCAATTTGATTCTGGATGGTTTACCAACATGTGCTTCTATAAAAATCTTACCAACCGGTTATCTCAAACCTTTCCAGGGATCCCACAAATGTGCACATTCGACACCATCTGTCTTCCAAGCAATTTCATTTTGCAAGTGCTAATTTCTATTTCCAAATTACATATGTGTTCCAAAATAGCATTATAATTCTTATATGGTGTCTGTTTTTCTAAGATAGCTATATGCTCTTACAGGTGATTTCTAATATCTTGAAATGATTCCTTAAAGGGGTTGTCCACTACTAGGACAACCCATAATCAATCCATATGTTGCCCCTTCTAAGATAATAACATTTATACTCGCCTCCAGTTTTGGCGCTATTGAGGTGGCGTTGACACTGTCTCTCCCAGGGTTTGTGTGACATTGTCATGTGACAAGATCCCTGCGGCAAATAATTGCTGGCTTGACTCTCCCCGCCGTCAGGTGAATTTCATACATCCAGAGGAAATGAGAGAGCCACATCGCAGGAGAATATTATATTACATGGTGTTATTATTTAACATAAAGGAAACATGAGGGTTGAGAAGAGTTGTGCAGGTAATGGACAAACCCTTTAAATTCCTTTTGAAGTGTTATTTGAACTTTTTCAAATAGCATCACCTTTGATGCCCTTATAGCAAAGACAATTCTGCACTACATATTACATACCCGATCCAAGCGATTCTCCATCACCTTAACATTTTTCTGACTGTGAGTGTTCAGCTTTGCAGATCCGGAAGATCCTCTTACATGCTTCCTCTGATTAGCAAGTTTCTTTTCCCAAGATTTTATCTAGAAAACATTATGTTGCAAATGAATTTAAATGAATGGGTGGCTAAAATGGTCAATAAATGGTCAATACTGGTTAAGGACTTTAGCTGACATGAAACTTAAAGAAGACCTACCTCCTCCAGGAAAACTGAGTAACAGGAAAATTATAAAATAAAACCTTTTGTAAGTCATATTAGGAAAAGTAGATTCTTCTTTAACTTAGTAATAAAAGCTCTTGCCCTTGTCCTTCAGGAGAGAAAGGTTGTAGTTGGCTTAAGTCTGGCTCTCCACTGTCTCACTATTTTGACAGTTCTGTGAGACTCTTTGCTTCTTAGCAGGGAGATACAGCTGTGAGGTGGAAGATAGTGTGCAGCATGGAAACAAAGGGGAGATCTGTGCTTCTATCTTATTTCATGCTAAATTTTATTATATAAGAAACAATGTAAGATGGATTCCTGTGTATTATGAAGCAGTAGGGTAGAAGCAGGAACAATAGAGATAAATCCGATGACAGTCTTCTCTCTATTGGGGCTACGGATGGTGGTGTGTGTTTGTAGAAAGAGACTCAAATTACCCATTTCCTTTTTTGTAGACTACCCTTTATTAGCAGCTATGTTTCCCACAGGCAAATTAACCCTTTAGAATTATCTACACCCTCCTCTTTTACGCAAGCTGTATAATATTATGAACAATGTGTTACAGAAGACATATAACAATATTCTGCATACAATATAGTTCAGACGCCTCGTGGAATGTGAGGAACATTTTCACCCAATTTGCATTTTGCTAGTTAGTTTAATTAATTAATTATGTTTCTACTTTTCTTTTGATGAATTTATTATAAAAAGATTTTTTTTCAAAATGTCAAAAAGGCAAGTTCATCTATTCACCCAAAATTCTGCAGATCTGAGTAAAATGCTTACTTTTACCATTCAGATCCTGTATGGACTCAGCTCCCCAATATCACAGTTTATGTCCCTGAAAAGGGATTTTCACAAGGCGTTTTACTCACTCTGAAAATGACTAGATAATTTTTCTCAGGAAACTTTCACATTTGCTAACAATATATACAATCCTCAACATTAAAATTGCAACACCAAGAAGGAAAAGTCAAAGAGTTATGGAAATCATAGGATTGATAGACATGGCAATGATATGCAAGTGAAAAAATGGAAAACAAAAAATTTTCAAAACATCTCAATTTACTCAGTATGGAGTATGAGCACCACAGGCAGAAATCCCCACTCTTACAGCCTTGGCTCCTATCAATGAAGTTATTAATGTCTGCCTGAGGAATGTTCTATTGCACTGAATGCACTTGGGCTGTAAATCATCAAGATCCGCTACTGGCAGCTCCCTTTGCGACTGCCGACCAATGACGTCCCAGATGTGCTCGATAGGAGACAAGTCCAGAGACTCTGTAAGGCATGGTAGCACATTTAGGCCATGTAGGATGCTCACACTAGCACAAGGTACATGTGACCTGGTGTTATTGTAATAAAAAACGGCTCCAGTTACAACTTGGAGAAATGGTCATACCACAGTTTCCACGACCAAATCAATGTAACGTTTAAATGTTAGTTTAATAAGGTCCAACTATCGCACATTATGCCACCCCACACCATAATCCCGAGAGTGGGACTGATGTGATGTTCCCTCCTGAAGGCTCCTTTATGGCATTGCCAATATGGTCTCCAGACCAATCCCCTGCTATCACTACGTCCAAAACAAAGTCAGGTCACATGGCTTAAGAGGTATACCTCCATTCCAGCTTCTGGTCTCCAGTTGGAGAATACATGGTAATGTCATTAAGAGGCCTTCATGAGGGAGAATCACACCAGTCCTTTTCCTGGGAGAGGGCAGAATGCATGTTACTTGGGCCTCTCCAGTGCCTATTTAAATTTGTGTGTCCAAGTGCATTCAATGTGGCAGAACATTCCACAGACTACAATTAATCACCTAATTTATAATAGCCGGACTGCCATTAGGTACCGAGATGAGATCCTCAGACCCCTTGTGAGACCATATGCTGGTGCGGTTGGTCCTGGGTTCCTCCTAATGCAGGACAATGCCAGACCTCATGTGGATGGAGTGTGTCAGCAGTTCCTGCAAGATGAAGGCATTGAAGCTATGGACTGGCCCACCCATTCCCCAGACCTGAATCCGATTGAGCACATCTGGGACATCATGTCTCGTTCCATCCACCAACGTCACGTTGCACCACAGACTGTCCAGGAGTCGGCGGATGCTTTAGTCCAGGTCTGGGAGGAGATCCCTCAGGAGACCATCTACTGCCTCATCAGGAGCATGCCCAGGCATTGTAGTGAGGTCATACAGGCACAAGGAGGTCATACAGGCACGTGGAGGCCACACACACTACTGAGCATCATTTTGACTTGTTTTAAGGACATTACATTCCACTTTAATTTTGTGCGTGACTCCAAATCCAGGCCTCCATTGGTTAATAAATTTAATTTCCATTGATGATTTTTGTGTGATTTTGTTATCAGCACATTCAACTTTGTACAGAATAAAGTATTCAATGAGAATATTTCATTCATTCAGATCTGAGATGTGTTATTTAAGTGTTCCCTTTATTTTTTTGAGCAGTGTATAAACAATATAGTGTCTCCATATCCCCATTTTGTTAATAAACCTGGACATATGTTTGGCAAAGATTATCTCCACCTACCACCAACCTAAAAAAACAGCCTTTTCCCACCTCCTCCTTGCCTCTGACTGACAGGTTACTCCTGTTTCAGTGACCGATCAGTCAGAGACAGGAAGCAGGCAGAAGGAGGGAAAAAGTCAGAGAAGCAGGAGAGCTGGAAATGCAGTGCCCGCCCATAGCTATTCCAACTTATTAGCATACAACTTCAAGTATGGATTTCTCTAAAGCAGCAAAATGGTTATCTACCAGAAAGGAAAGGCTATAATCAGCATTACTAAAAAGATTTTAAAAAGGTCTGATGCAACTCTACAGGAAAATAGGCTGGATTATAAGCATCTTTTCATACCTCTCGATCTAGATCAGTAATTGTTTGCTTCTCCAAGGCCAGCTGCTGATCTAGCTCATTCTTCTGTTCTAGCAAAGAATGCAACTTTTCCTGATGGTCCTGGTCACGGGACTGGTTGCTTCGACTCTCCGAGATTCTCAAATCCTTCAGCAGTTCATCCCTCTCTCTTTCCAGTACATGCATCTCTGCTCTGCAAACATCAAAGTTATTCATTTTGCTATGATTATGGTAGCAATATACCTCGACTTTGACATTTAGAACCGTGCTTAATTTATCCATAGTGAGACAGTACATGACGGCAGTCTGGTAAGATTTGCCATGGATACAATGCTATATAATTGTATTTGATATTATTATGTATTTGATTCTATGGCCACCTTACAAAAATAATTATAATAATAAATAAAAAAATAAAGATGAAATAAAACTAAATATTTTTTGCCTTCAGTACGGCATGGGAAGACCAGCGTGATCTATCAGTGATAAGAAGGAAATGTTTAGAGAACATCTGCTACTTTGGTAGAAGTTATTACTGCCTTACCATATTTATACCTTTATATTGTTTGCTACTGGGCGCTAAATAATAAATATATTTTTTGTGGAAGAACAACTGAGAACAAACACATTGTATTTCAATGTAACTCCCTTTTGGCGGTGTCATGTATAGATAGAATTGTAGAATAGTGTCTTAGAGGATGGTATCAACTACAGGTAGGTCAATCTAGATACTGCAAAAGTAATAGCCACAGCTTAGCAAGCACACACATTGGCCTACTGTATACACCATTTGGGCGGGACTAACCATCACTATGTTTCCCTGGTGGGAGCAATTTTAAAGGGAATATGTCAGCAGGTTTTGCTATGTAATCCGACTGCAGCATGATATAGGGGCAGAGACCCCGATTCTAGCGATGTTTACACTTTACAGAAGTTGTGATAGAATCACAGTTTTCTCTGCTGCAGATGTTGCAGAGCTCAGAATGCTGAGCTGTTGATAATCCCGCCCATACCATTGATTGACAGCTTTCTGCTTGCAATGTATATTGACAAAAAACTGTTAATCAATGGTGAGGGCATGGTTGGACCATGAGGCACGAGACACCTAGTCCTGCAGTGATAATCTCCTGCTGGAAAAACACTGATCTAATTGAAACAGCAAAATATAGCCTAGTACATAACAAATCCTGCTTCTACATCATGGTGCACTCTTATATGGCAAAAACCTGTTGACATATTCCTTTAAATCACAATATTCTCAAATGTCTGTCTAAGAAATCAGAATTGACCCTTACGTAGAAAAGCAGGGCTTTTTTTCCTGTCTTTTGCTCCATGATAAAGTAGCATTTTGGGTTGTGGAATTCTAATCTATGTACATTTGGAAAGATTCTTAGGTTCTTTTTTTATTTCACATAACTAACTCTAGCACTATATGACGACAGTGGGTGTGGATCCACTGGCCGAGCTTTCTCTATATAGGCATAACTAAGTGGCTACCTGGTCTTGACTAGAGCCTCTGATGGTGAGGATAGACTTGGGCCTTTAGGGTAGCCAGCAGGTGCCACTCCAGGACAGTTCCCGGAACTGCAGCAGCTGACCGAAGGGTCAGAGGCACAGATGCAAAACACAGAGGGAATAAACAAAGACGTGGTTAGGAATTCCGATGTTGGGGCGGGCAGTATAGGTTCAGAATACGAAGCCAAGGTCAGGAGCGGAGAGTTCAGACAAAACGAATACACAAGCCAGGTCAGTAACAGGAGAGTCAAAACAGGAATGCACCAAAACAGGTAACTAGAAAGGGTCTGGAAATAAGAACCTAAATTCAAGCAAGAGTGGATGTAGGAGCTGCCTAATATATCCACTACTGGCAGGGGATATTGTAGGAAAGAAAAACTCTGCAGAATCTGGCTGCCCCTCCCTATAACCAGGTGGAGACAGCAGGAAGATGCAAGAGTGCTGCAAGAGACAACTCAGCAAAACGGCCTGACACGGGAAAGAGTAGAGTGGCAAACACAGTGACTATACTAACCGTGCGAGTCACTGGCATATCACAATATTCACCAATCAAAAAATAGTAAAGTGTTCATTCTAGCGAGGTAGCCCTTGTCCACTAAACTACACATAAGAAAATAGCTGAATACCAATTTCCATGAGTTCATTTTAAAGGTTTTAAAGAAAACATGTCATCAGGTCAAAAGTACTTTAGCTCTTATTTTATTCCCGCTCATCTCCTGAGCAATCTGCTTTTTTCTTTTTTTCAAATTCACCTGTCACGGTGTGACAGTAAGGGAGAGGGGCCTGAAACTGTCCCTGGAACTGGAACCCTAACTATCCCTATCCCAGGGGTACTCTTGAAGGTAGAGAGGCCTGGTTTTTGACCTTACTATGCTCCTGTTAAACCCTAATCTGTCCTCTCCCCCACTCCATGAGGCATGGCACAGAAATGTAAGGGAAACCAGACACAAAGATAGACAGGGATAACTGAAAACCACTATCATGCAAAAATGTTCACCAAAAGTAGGGAGGAAGGTAGGGAAAGGAAGGAATAAACAAACCAAACAGGAATAAAGAAAGAGAAACTCTCACAAACCTACATCACACAGAGCACTTCACCTACTGCTCCCAACTACACAACGCAACACTTTCCAGGAAGAAGATTCTTTCACCGGTATGGAATAAACACCCAGATTTAGTATAAGTAGGGAGATGAGTTGATGTCAGTAGCTGCAGTTGAGAACAACAACCAGCTAGCATGTAAAGAGTCCTTAAACCTTTCAGCACTGCCGAAAAGGAATCTAATTAAAATAGAACCCAAATAACCCAGTCTCTAAGGAGAACCTGCGATTCATTACTCATTGTGACCCTCTAACTCCAGGTCTCCCAGGGGGAATGACACACTCGTGACACCACCCTAAGAGGGTCCCAGAGAAATTTTGTTTAGTGCTATTATTTTTTTCTTTACCACGTGGGCATTACTCACAAAGCAATAATACAAAGCAACCTAAACACACGCCCCCAAAGAACTCTGAGAGCAATGCCTTTATGTAAAGACCATAATAATTAGCACTTAATGCAAACATCCACATATCTCGACCTATATTAAAGAAGCAAACAATACGCAATGCTCAGAGGAGCAGCAGCGAGAATAAAATAAGGGAAAAAATGTTTTGGTATGTCACTCTCCACAAGGAGAAACATTACGCCTTAGACCTCAGTCCAGAGCTTCTCACCCAGCCAAATCAGTTCTCATACTTTGCACTGATGAGGGCCAATAGCCCAAAATATCGTGTCTGCAAATTGAGATTCTGATTTGGCTTTTATCCTAATTTATATTACAAGACTCGTTAAAGGGTTGATTGTGACTTGTAGGATCGCTACTTCCAGCAGGTGGCGCTATAGAGTTCAAGTCCTCTTTCTCTCTGAAGAGGCAATTTACATAGGGCAAAAAATGGCCACTTTTGACCTAATGAAGGGTCCTTTTTATGCACCGCCAAACACATTAAATGGAAGTCGGACAAACCAGCCAACCAACAGATGTGAATGGGGACATCTTGTTTCTCCCATGTCAGGTAATGTCGGGCGAGTGAAGGATCTGTCTCCAGGTAAGATAACAGCAGCTCTCTCCTATCGCCCCATTGAATACACATAAGCGCTCGATTGTGGGGAGTCAGGAGAGATATCTGTGAGCTGAACGTCCCAGCATAAGACTATGTTCACTATACAGTATATAGTACAGTGTTCATGCCATGACATTTGTCCTCCAGCATATTTATTTAATTTTATACGAAATGCTGACTATATGTGTTTTTCTAGATAACATAGACAGACAATTATAACACTTTAAGCTGCAAATCTTCAGGGACGAGGCTTCCTTATTTTTTAGCTAAGCGTCCTTCCTTTTTTCATCTATGACAAGACATTCATACTTAGCAGGTAACTGACAAAGCCTGAAGTTTTTCATTCTGTCTGCGGTAAGATCTGCAGAACTCATAAGAAGAGCAGGAAGAGTATTACCGAAGGTGTAATATGAAATATCATTGTTCTGCTGATGGCTAGATGCCATTATGTCACCATAAAAGTATCTCCTGACATGACAGACAGAAGTGATGGCAGCCTGTACAAAGTACACTTGGCGATAATTGGCACTAGGAGAGCGACTAGTAAAATTATCATGTTCCTGGGAATTTTATGACATAGTACTGTAGGCACTTGCTACATTTTTGAACAAAATATCAACTTTTTTCAAATTCAAGGTTAAATTTAAAAAAATATAATTTAATTGAGTAACCTAAATACAATTTATTATGGCTGCCAGTACCCACATAGTCCTTCCACCAATTCTCTGAATTAGAAGCCATCTGGGATATACCTGTGTACCTGTGAACATTATCACTACTTGCCTGTCCAAAGTCTGAGAAAGTGCTGACAACTTACTTATTAATACCGTTGTCACCAGGCTTTCCAACAGCAAAGTTCAGAAATGACTTAACAGAATTTTTTCCATACTGACAATTCACAACTGAATGAGTCATACTTTGAACCAGCGTCGGACTGGAACACCTTGGGCCCACCAGAGAAAA
>VIAB01000481.1:42025-54789 GCA_009801035.1 Oophaga pumilio
GAAAAGGGGGAGAGTAAAATGGACAAGGAACAATAAAAGTCCTACAAAACAGCAATCATGGACGTTGATCAGTGATATGCATCACTGATCAACCCTCAGTGGTTTCAGGATGCATGAAAAAGAATAAAACTGCCAAAAATCGAGCAATCAAGTACTCTGTGGCAGAAGGGGAGTGGGGAGAGGTGTAAAAGGGAGTAAAAGGGGCAAAAGGGGGATTGGGGTGGATGAGGAGAGGTCAGGCAAGGATCAGGGATCAGAAACTCTTCTTTTCAGCTGGAGCAGGCACAGGTAGCAGCACCTATGATGACACAGGCTTCTGTGGCACCACAAAGCAAGCATACAAGAGGGCAGAGTGACCACCCTGCACAACTCTGCAGCTAGAATGAGGAAGTACAGGGCGGTCACTGCTAGGTCAGATCGCCTGTTTGCTCTGATTGGTGCGATCTATGTCATTGTCGATCGCACCAATCAGAGCTGATCCTGGTTACTCTCTAGTTGCTAGGCTCCAGCCTATGATCGGTTTTAATTCTTTCACAAGTGCTGGAGCCAACAATTGTATAGTGTTTGGTCATTTAACAGAACCCTAGTTATGTCTCAGCACAAAATATCCCAAAATCGAACTGTTCCTCCAACCCTCCAATGTAAGGCAATGTTCACATGGAGTGACCATGTGGCCACTATTGGCCCCTTGAGCTGGGGGCCTGGTGCTGAGGGCCACTGCCTCCTTGCCTTCCCCTGCTTGTCATAGCAATTTTACTAGTATGTGCATATAATAAAGTAATCTGTGGAGGGATTCTCACATGACCTAGATGGTATCTAATGAGTTCCTCCTCTGATCCCATAAGACAGTTCTATTCTCTCCATTGCAGTCTGGACCAGTCACACTTGTGAGTCACCTCTCTGTTCCCTGAGGACCCGGATGTATTGAACCACGTCACACACCCAAGCCTTGACCATGACTGTAAAAATAGTATATCCAGAATGCATGATGGGCAGTCTGACCACTACAGAAGGGGGCATGGACCACCCTAAGCCTGACCCTGTGCTGCACCTGCCCTGTAGCTGTAGGGTCTTAGCAGCCAAGTCCACAAGGAGGAGGGAGAGGAGGGAAGGAGGGTGCGGGGCGGCTGATGTAATACAGACAAGGAGTGGCGTGAGCCGGCAACATCCAGCACGCTGCTACACTGTTACTACACAGCGAGCTTGTGTGTGAGGAGCAGCGTGCCCAGGAGGACTGCCAGCCACACCGTGCCCAGGAGGACTGCCACCCACACCGTGCCCAGGAGGACTGCCACCCACACCGTGCCCAGGACTGTCACCCACACCGTGCCCAGCTCAGGCAGCTACCGAGTGAGTACCGTCCTATACCGCTCAGCCCTGACATAATACACACACTGCGGATACAATGGAGCGCTCATTAGAATACAATGTATCTGCAGCGGGTCACGTGTCATAGAACATTGGGGAGAAAATGTATCTTTTCGCGTCACGTGTCCGGATTCCATGGAACGTTGGGGATGTAGATGATACAATGTATCTGTCCTTCGCGTCACGTGTCCCGGCGCATCTTCTCCCCATCCTGCTGCTTTTCTCTGCCTCCTGATTAGTCCTTATCTCCCAGCTGGTTGCATTATCTCTGTCCTGCCGGCTCCTGAGCACATGGCAGCCCGGTATGCCGGTGATGAAGCTGCCTACATAGGTGGATAATTCCCGCCTCCTGGGGTATGTCCTCCATACATCGGTTTTTGTATGTGACCCCTAGAAATATTCGCGCTGGATCTTGCTCCTTCCCGCACATTACAGCATGATGCAATATTTATGGTGGTTATTGCCCGCCCTTTCCCCCCCATCATGGGCTTGTGTGATCTGTCAGGCTGCTCTTGTATTTCCAGCCCACGATCACCTGTGCCACTAGATGTCAGGATTACACGGTGATGTCTGGGGCTTTCCATGAGATTTATGCATAAATAAATACATAGGTATCAATGTGTAGGATCCGGCTTCCTGCCATAGCCTCCCGCACTGTCATCTGCAGCTCCACCTCCCCACGTCACAGCTCTCACTACATTTCCGTTTATGGTGTCGGGAGAAGCACGTTGTGTCCTTGTTATATCAGTTAGAGGAGATGTTATCCTGCAGGAGATGTGGGGAATCCAGGGACAGGCTGAAGAAAGCTAAGATCTTAGGTTCTGCTGAAGCTCCATCATATTATGTAACTTTTATCATTATTGAGACTCTTTTTGATTACTTATTGGTTATTGGTGCTACTATTCATGTCATTTCTTCTTCTGATTTGTCATTAGACTTATCAGGGGGTATCAATCATCATTGCAATCCCTGTGCTGAGACCACCATGACTGGTAGGGGACACACTTCATCAGTTTTCAGTTCTCATGTCTTCTGTGACCTCCCAATTAAAGGGACTTTCACTGGAACACATGGCTACTGATGTAGGGACACTAAATAAGTCATCAGTTCAGGCTTCATTATCAGGTTTCATGGACATATCACTAAGCACACAAACTGCTGTTCATGAAGTGTGTTTTGGATTCACATTGCTTCTTCAGAGAGGAAGAGGACTAGAACTGTAGAGCCAACTATTAAAAGTAGCAATCCTATAGCTCAATGCCGGCCCTTTAATGGACTTTGCTATATGACTTAAAAAGGCTGTCCATTACTTTTACATCGATGGCCTATCCTTAGGACAGGTCATCAGTGTCTGATCAGTAGGGGTGTGTCACCCAGCACCCCCACCAATCAGCCGTTCTCAGTGAGGACAATGGCCAGAAGTGCTCAGTTATTGAGCTGCTCCATGTACTGATAGTGGCCACGGCAGGGCCAACAGCTGATCATTGGGGGTGTTGGATGTCGCACTCCCACCGCACAGGCATTGATGACAGCTGTGATTCTCAGATCGGGAGAGCCACTGCCTGCAATTTGGTCCAATCTCAGGCCAATTTATATGGCCATCTGACTGCGCCCTAATAGGTGGCATTAGGGTTATAGTCCCCTACTCTCTGAAAAGGCAATTTGCATATTTAATTTCCCAGAGGAGCATTAAATGGCCTAAAATTCTCCTTTTACTGGCATGTCACTCTCTTCATTGAGAAATGTTACCCTTTGAATTCACTGAATATACCCTGGGACCAGGCCAGAGGAGAATATGTGCTGGAGCAAAATTGGGGGTATACAAGATGAATTGTGAGTCAGTATCATTGTATAGGCCAATGTTTGGTATCTGCATGAGATGTATCCTGAATGCGGTAGTAGCTGGTAATTCCACTTGAGACAGAATCGCTGTAAATTTTCCTTGTGGATTTGTGCAGGTACAATCCAAAACAGGCTACAGTACTAGCAAGTGCATACGAGTTTACAAATCTCTTTCTCACATTGTGGACTAGTTCCATGTCAAAATTGAAATACAGTGAAAATGTGAACAGGGCTGACCTCCGCGGTGAATCCCCTTGTAGCACTTGTGGATTTTTCTGCCTAATTGAGGTCCTACCAAAAATGCCATGTTCATTCATACACAGACTTTTACTTCTGCCTTTCATTTAAAAAGAAAACCCCTAGTGAAATCTGTCTACATGGATTTCACCTGTGACAGTTCAGGGGTTGGAATTTGCAGCAACATCTGAAAGAAGTCCACAATAATCATAATAATAATAATAATAATCAGGGACTGCCCAACATCTGAAATTCAGATCCTGAAATATGTAGCATGCCCCAATAGCCGCAGCCTCATCTTTATCAATTCTGACCTGGACGATGCTTCTTCTGCAGTAAATGCATCTGCTCCTGATTGTTGAGATGAACTGAATTGTGTAACACGAGAAACTTGAAAGGTTTCTACCGACTGGAACTCTGAATGGAAAATTAAAGTCGTGTGGACGTCACTATGCGACCTGCGTCACACCACGCGTTTGTGCCAGGTATCACAGGGTACTCGACAACCTCTACTGCATTTACCCTAAAACATTTTCCCATTTAATAAAATAGCAAGATTAAAAGAATATATCAGAAAGAGAAAGGGGATATGACGCCGATTATTTCAGTGGTGCCCAGCTGGTGTTGAAGTCATTGTGTTCTCTAGTGCATGCTTGTCATTCCCTCCTGGGTCACGTTGCCCCGTAGTCACTGCCAAACATACCTAGCAGCATAATTTAACTCTTCTGCAATCCTTGATTGAAATTTGCCCGGCAAAGGGTAGTTTTTGTTTTGTCACGTGTGATTTGTGCTCGAAACCTCCTGCTTCTACAGTTTACACTGACTTGTAGGAAGAGAAAAGGTCGTCCAGACATGTTGTCATCTTATTAGTATCTATGATTGTGATGAAATTGCAGCGTACATGGAATAATTATTCTAAATGGTTATGTAACTGTAATAAACATTATGAAATACATTAATCTCCATATGTTAATTAACAATATTGATACCAGGGTGTTTTTTCCTTGTGTTTCCCGTCAGCTGATTTGCCAGCTAAAGGATACAGTAAAGATGTATATCTTTGTACCGTGTTAGCCAGTAGATAGAAAAATATTTAGAGTTGAGAGTCCTCAGTGGTTGATACCTTTTAATGGCTAACTGAAAAGATGGTAACAAATTGCAAGCTTTCGAGACTACTCAGGTCTCTTCATCAGGCATAGACTAATACAACATCTGAAGAATCACATATTTATACACAAAATAGCACAGAAAAAATGCAATAGGTAGGACAAGTGACATGAAGCAGAATAGTCATTATGGCAGAGGGATGAACATAAATATTGGAACAGTTCATAGATAAGGAGTGTGAAAGTTTTATTACCCTCTGATTGGGGTCTGGTAATGTTTTGTGATGTTTTCACAGGGTATTTGGAGTAAATTCCTTAATTGATGTAGTAGGCCATAAATCCATGTGATAGGTTCATTCCAGCATTAAGAGTGTCAAAGGTCACCATCAATTTGTATTCGTAAATTCTTCTTTGTCTCAGAGATGTGAAATTGCCTCTGAGTACAAGTATTTTCATATCTAGCAAGCTATGATCAGGGGAGCAAAAATGTTTTGCCACAGGTAGATCCTTTCTTTTTTCTCTTATTGTGTGGCGATGAGAATTCATCCTTGTTCTCAGTTTTTGCCCGGTCTCCCCCACATACCGCAACCATATTCTGCTTCACGTCACTTGTCCTACCTATTGCATTTTTTCTGTGCTATTTTGTGTATAAATATGTGATTCTTCAGATGTTGTATTAGTCTATGCCTGATGAAGAGACCTGAGTAGTCTCGAAAGCTCGCAATTTGTTACCATCTTTTCAGTTAGCCATTAAAAGGTATCAACCAGCTAAAGGAGCGTTTCCTATGTGTTCAGCTTCTATTGGAAGCATTATACTTGACAACTACTTGTGCTTGACCCCAGAGGATGTTAGGTCACCCTCATAGTGACTGTGGCAGTGCGGCTATGTTGTGTAAATGTGATGCTATTTGTTCACCTTGGAGATTTGCTTACTATAAACAGAAAGCTTGTGGGCGCTCAACAGACTTAGTCTAGCCGGGATTTATCGTCTAACGATAGATTTAGCCGCTCGCTAACAATGCGTTGTATCCACCAACAATCTTCCAAATTTTTAATTTAGAAAATGAAGATATTTCTTAGGTGTAAAACTTAAGGGATAGACTGTCCACATTGAGGTGACCTGCACGTCTTTTAGGAATATACTGCTCTCATAAATAAAGGGGAGTTCTCAAGTGTAAAAGTTATATCCTATCCACAAGGCAAGGGATACGTTTCTGATCGCTGGGGGGGGTCTGACTACTGTGGCCTCCACCGATCCCAAGGAGAAGGGTGAATAGAGAGAAGGTCGATCATGTGCTCTACCGCTCCATTCATTCTTAATGGGAATGCCGGAAAGTGCCGCGCGCACTTCTCAACTGGCTTTACCCGCTCCTTATCAAAATGAATGGAGAGGCGGTAAGCGTAATCGTACACCGCTCCATGCAGCCGGGGCTCTTCAGAATCGCTGTTGGTAGGGGTCAAAACGGTCAGACCCCCAGCAATCAGACAGTTATCCCCTATCCAATGAATCCGGCTTCTTGCTGCAGTTTTGATGGCAACACTTTTTTTTTCTGCTGCAAATCTGCTAGTTTTCTCAAAAAATGAGATTAGTCTAAAGCTCCTCATACACATTAATGTCTAATTATGGGTGGATTTTAATTCTTTTTGGAGTAAATTCCATTTTTTTTTTCTTAGTTTTCTGCATTTCTCCATTTCTGAGATACGGTCCCTTGTTCTCTATAAGTAAATTACGTTTTTTTTAGTAGCCAACTAGGCACGATCCTCACAAAGGCTCGCACAGAGAAGAGTTTTGGATCGTGCCCCCCCCCCCCCCGTTGACATACAAAACTAGAATTGCACACAGAGAATAGGGGACCATGTCTCAGGAATGGAGAAGTGAAGGGAAAAAAAAAAACATTGCCAGATCCAGAACAGCAGCATCGAGACTAGATAAAACAATAAAACAATTACATATTAATGACAAGTGACAATAACTTGTCTATAAACAACTGTATGAATGGTGAATGATAGTTCATAAATGTATTACACAAAGTGATCCCTGAAGGTCATATACACATCTAGTATTACATTCATAATTCTGAAGGTTGTGGGCCTGCATCCCTGGCATTCTTGGCTTGTTTGGTGTGTACACAGAGCTTGCTGTAGTGATTTTTGCTTTCCTAACAGTGTATTCTTTATTATGGGAGTTGTACTATAATCCTCTTTTAGAAATCCCTCCAAGAATTAAAGGAGACAAGCTTAGATGTCAGGACTCAGAGTCTCTGTTGTTATACTGTGTTGACCTATTCCAGTAACCATGTTTGTAAACTATACTGGTGTTAAGGTAAACTGTACACTTTAAATAGTGATTATTATTTACCTGTCCCAAAGCAGTGATGCCATAGGATATACCGTAAACTCTACACACCCCTTTTAAAATGCCAGGTTTTTATCATGTAAAAAAATTATGCCAAAAAAATAATTCCAGATCTTTTTCCACCTTTAACGTCACCCATAATCCATACAAAGTCATTGAGAAACAAAATGAAATAATTTTGAGGGTTGTAAATAAATATAACAAAGCTAAAATAGTGTTGTTACATAAGTGTGAACACCTTCTTAATAATTGAAATAATTGCTGATTTACAGCAAAACGTCCATAAACAGCTTACAACACAGCAAAGGGATCTCATTATTGAAAGTAATCAGTCAGGAGAAGGGTACTAAAATTTCCAAGGGATTAGATATAACATGGAACACTGTGAAGACGGTCATCAAGAAGTGGCTTCAATTTGGCTCAACACTGACATTACCTAGAACTGGACATCCCAAAAAACCTGATGAAAAGGCAAGAAGAAAATTGGTCCAGGAGGCTGCTGAGAGGCTTACAGCAACACTGAAGGAGCTGCAGGAGTTTCTAGTAAGTGCTGGTTGTGTACTGCATGTGGCAGCAATTTCCTATATTCTTATATGCCTGGCCTATGTAGTAGAGTGGCAAGATGGAATCCTTTTCTTACAAAGAAAAACATCACTGCCCCGCTATGTTTTTTCAAAATCTACATCAAGTCTGCCAAAAGCATCTGGGGAAATGTGTAATGGTCTGATGAGACCAAGATTGAGCTTTGTGGCCATAATTCCAAAAGGTATGTTTGTCACCAAACCAACATTGCACATCACCAGAAGAATACCATACCCACAGTGAAGCATGTTGGAGGCAGCATTATGGTGTGGGACTGATTTTGGCAATCGGAACTGGGGCTTTAGTAAAGGTAGAGGGAATTATGAACAGTTTGAAATAACAGTGATTTTGAAACAAAACCTTCAGGCCTCTGCTAAAAAGCTGAAGATGAATTTCAACTGTTAACACAACAATAACCCTAAGCGTGCATACCTCTAAATCAACAACAGGATGGTTTCAGTGGAAGAAGATCTAAGTTTTGGAATGGCTCCACCAGAGACCAGACCTGAATCCACTTGAAGCTCTCTAGGTTGACCTGAAGAGGACGCTGTACACAGGAGATGCCATTGCTGTTTGACAGATTTGGAGCTCTACTGAAAGGAAGAGCCGGAAAAGATTGCCAATTCTAAATGTGCCATGCTGATAGACTCCTTTCCAAAAAGACTGAATGCTGTCAAAAATTCATAGGGTACTTAAACAAAGTACTAGTTTAAGGGTGTGCATATTCATGCTTCCACATTATTGTTGTTCTTTATTTTTATGTTTCCACCCAAAAAGATTTCAGTTTATTTTGCAGCTAATTTGTACAGATCATGGGTAACATTAAAGTTCGAAAAAGTCCTGAAATGATTCTTCTTGGTATGATTTTTTTTTTTATATGACAATAAAATCTGGCATTTTAACAGGGGGTGTAAACTTTTTTATATCCATTGTATGTGGAATTGTGTCCATACTGGGCTTATTGTGTGTAAATATGTGCTGTCTTGTTGCTTCAATAACACATGTGATAAGTAATGAAGGACTAGACTGTACTTGGCCAGGTCAGATTCATATACCGTACATTGAATGGAGCAGCAGTGCGTATCAGATCCATTCAAACAGGACTCCTGTTGTTGTGCCTGGTGGGGCTCCCAATTTTTTGCACCCCTGCAATCATACATTTATTACCAGTCCTTCTCACATCTGGCTGATACAGTGTAACAAACACAGAACAGACAAAATAGTGGCGCTGTTGATGTTTAGCTGACGTGGATCTCTAAGGCCTCATTCAGGTGACCGTTTTTCAATCCTTGATTTTCCGATACCCATTATAGTCGACGGGACTGTTCACATGGGTCCATAAAAGTCGCGGACGGCATCAGTGCTGTTCGTCACTAACATTGTCATGGATAGAAGAAGCTGTGTAATTTACGGTATTTATTGATCCACATGGGAAAAACACTGATGTTAAAAACTGACACACAGACCAGACACTGATGACACTTGCACCATTTTTTTTTTTTGCAAATGTGAAGAGACAGACGTCTGAATAAGGCCTAAAAAACAGCAAAACTGAAGCATAAACTGTATCAGAAAATTAGAACTTTTCCTACGTAAAGCGGGTTGTCCCCTCTAGAATTACCAACCAGACCACACGGCCAAGAAGCAGCATTTGACTTTGTGCCACGGTGTCTGCCCATGTGAATAATCTCTGAGAGCGGTAATCTGGTCCGGTCTTACTCTGTTTGGCCACTCTATTGCATGCCCAAAGTAAACAATGAGCCCGTTCAGAAGCTCGGTATACCTTCACAGTGTGATATTTGTATTAGATTGGGTTCATAGGATTAGTTCAGATGTGGACATAGTCCAATAGGTACTTCACAAGCTTCCATTATTCTTTCTACCTGTTGGCCAAAATATTGTTCCTCTCTGGAATTTTTATAGCCTAAAGTATAATGTCTTTTGTTATTTTGCTTCCTGAATTGCAATAATTCACTTATCAATGAATTAAAATGCCGATACTATACATGCTATTCTTTCAGAGATTCTGGTGTATCAATACAAATCATGTGCCTTTACCTGCATATATTATTTTTATTCCAGTGTCCCTTTCACAAAATTATCAGCAAACTATTCAGGCTAAAATAAATGGAGAAGCTCTATCCTTCCTCTCACAGCAAGGAGTCTCAGCACAAAAGAGAATCCTCCTAACCACAAGTCAGCCATCTGCATGTAAAGAAACACTTCATTTTAGGCAAAAAAAATGTGCCTTTCACCGCATTCTGATTTAGATAATTAGGGGTATGTAGTATACCTCTGCAAACAATACCTTTTTATAGTTTCCTGGAGGCATTTGTTATGTCTCTCCTTCTTTTCCATATAATTTGTGGATAAACCACAGGCTTTAGCCTATTTCGTCCCTGGTAGGGGGGTAGATTGTAGCAGCGGAAACCTACTACTCTTTTATGTACAAGGCAAAAAAAAAAAAACTATGGCCAAGATAGTTTCATTAAGATGAATTCAAGGTATCTTGAATGAACTAAATCTTGCCCTGCGCTAATGAGGAGCAAAAACTCTGAAACAGTGTTGTCTACGGATGAGTGTATCTGACTGTTCTCACTAGTTATTTTTCAAGACATAGGTTTACAGGGTAGCTGCCGATCGGTGGCGTTACATAGTGTTCTTCCCTTTTGGTGGGGAGCTAATTTGTATACTTTTTCCCAGGAAGCATTGCCTATAACTAGCTGGATTTCCATAAGGAGAACCTGTACCTGCCCTGGGGATTTCTTTCTGCTTTTTTCCACTGCCTCAGTCATATTTTGTTTTTTTTTTCTCCATTAATGATTGCTGGACGGTAATTCTAATCCCTGAGATAGCGGGTTGTTTGATTATCTGGGATATTCACAGCTGTGTTCACACCAGCCAGGGTTTGTTCCTACCCCAAGAGCGTATAAATTACTGTACGGTGTATAAGGTTACTGCAGGGTTTTGATTTTGATTCTTAAGTAGGAATTGTAAGGGACCTGTAACGTGAAATAATCCTTAGTGCATGTAAATAGGCAGTGTCCTCCTTAATCTCGCTGTAGGGGACACTAGTGAATATGGACAGATACATGTGTAGGAAATAATGTCCTACAAAAGAATGCTGATGTGTCATAGGACAGTAATAGGGACCGGCGGGCACGGACTGCTCTTTACGTGACATGTAACATTAGCTCATTAGCTTTATGTTATTTTACGGTTCCACAAATGGTCACTTCCAAGTGGCGCCGAGGGCAGGACCAGGCTCGGCCAATCTGTCCCTAAAGTGCTAACACCAGTGTTGGGATAGTCTGCGTCCTGCACTCCGATCTTAGTGAGTCACATTGCAGAACACATTGTGGTTGATATACCGATGGTTCTGTGCATGGGAACTAATGATTGGCGGCAGGCGGAATAGAGCAATAATTGACCGGTGAATGAATGGCTTTCTTGTTTGCTGGAGACTGAAATCTTGTGCATCTCATGTCCTTATGCTGATGAAATCTTTCCTTACATTGCATCATCTCACTGCCGTTCCGTGCGTCTCCGGTTCTTAGTGCTACTTTACAATTCTCAGTAATTAGTAACTTTCGTGCCTTTATGTCATTGTCATTGCTGGACGACACAACCGTAGTGCCTGTAATAATTCATAGCTGTGGGTGACTCCACGGAGCCTGACCCATTGGCCACCGTACAGGCTCTACGCATGTGCCATGTACAGTTCTACTCCCCCCTTGCCATTCCATATGGAAACTTCACTACTATGGTCCCCGACCTGTGCTTTGATAGAGGCTGCAAAACCGCAAATTTCAGGGCTGATAGTTCCAGTTTTAGAACATCAGTTTAATGGAAGCCAGGATCCCCACCCTCCTGTAGACTGCAGGTTGTCGTGCAGCCATTCTGGGAATGAGGAGTGTTTGTTTGCAATGAACACGTCACGTAAGATAAGAAATATTGACCCCTCCAAGAACATATACGTGGGATTCGGTAGGATTGTTGCATTGATCTCATTAGTCACAGCCGAGGAATGTTTGTCCTGGCCTCAAAACAATGTAAATGATGAAATCCGGTATGAAATACCCGGACCGGTGACATCACTGCCATATATAATGACAAAATGTTGTGTATGGTCTACAGTATGTACTGTGAAGAATATTTACTGTTAATCCAATACGAAATATAAGATTTGCTTCATAAATCCTAAATTTACAGTCGTGGTATGGACCACAAAATCCAGACTGGCTGCAGGTCTCCTGAACCGAACTCAACAGGCTCATATGCATACATGGTACTGTTGAGTTTGGGTCAAGAGACCTACAGCCGATACGGACCGTAAAAGTCAGATGTGTGAACGTGCTCCAGCAAAATCATAATAGTTACACACCTGTCTCATCTCCTGGACCAAGGCTTCTCTCCCTATCCCTATAGACGCCACTCTTTTTTTTTTTTTGTTTTACTCCACGTTGGGTCTTGTAAGTGGCCCGATCTTCTTCAGTGACATAATCTCCCAAACCTTTTTACGGACCTTTTTGACACACCCCAATGTCTGAGTATTGAGACTATGTGTCCACCTGCTGTTTGGAGTTTGCCACCATTCAGTTTCTGTTGTTGCCATCATCTCCTCTGTATCCTGTGCTTTCTACAACTTGCATTCTTCTTTTGAGAACTTCTGGTTAACCCATCAATTACTGTAAGCATTACGAACTGTCACTTGAGCCTGTTCACATTACGCTACAATCTTCTACAACCTACATCTAAGTTCTGCTTCAGACCTACCATTTTTGGACCTACCATTTTCCATTTCATCTGTCCACCTTGTTCCATAGCTTCTGGTGTGTCCTGCTTCGATTATTTGTTTGCCATCCAACATAGTCTGTTGTACAAATGCTCGCTATTCCATGTGCCCTCCATCCTGCTGTAGCAACACCCTCAGTCTGTATGCACACCTTGTCATGGGGCATCGCAAATCCACCTCACCAGGTGAACCCTAACTTCTATTAAGGTGTATGGACATCACATTATAGAAACTCCAACTCTAGTGGACCTGGCCCATCCTTGTATTATATAGGGTCAAAAATTCATTTATAGTGGCTGCCGTGTAATAATACAATATTTCCCTATCATGGGTCATTGTTATAGGAATGGCTTCTTTCTGCATGACTATGAGCAATCGGTCATCGGTTTCTTTAAGGCTTTTAATACCTATTCTAAATGAAGCAGTTTTCCTTAATCTGCTGTTTGTTTTTTTGTTCCTGCCCTTCTCTATTCCTTAG
>VIAB01000481.1:57599-72619 GCA_009801035.1 Oophaga pumilio
ATTTGTTTTCCAGCTATCTCCATCCCCCTCTTTCTCGTTTGACAGCTCAAACAAGTAGGCGGGAAGGTGCACTGAACTTGTTTTCCATCTATTTCCATCCTTCAATGGTTTCTGTAAAGTTAGAACTGTCAAAAGAAAGAGGGAGATGGAGATAGAGTGGAAGCAAGTAGGTGGGAAGGTACAGTGAACTGTTTGACAATGTCACGGTCCACCAATTGCCCATTCTTGGTTTGAAGAGTAATTTTCTGCTGATAGACTCCCTTTGTGCAAATCTACAAACAGGATATTTTTCTACCTACAACTTTCTATTTACCCAAATTACCAGATATTATGAGGCCTCGGGGCTGTGAAGGACTTCTCGCTCTACTACAAGGGTGGGACGGGATCTGTTACTAACCAACCTGGTCAAAGGTCTCTGAGCATTTCCTTCCATTATGGTATGTCTATCAGGCTTGAAAGTGATTTCTTCGAGTCAATAAACACTACAGTCATCAAAATGCTCGTTCGGCCAACATTTATGTCACCAAACCTCCCAAACAAATGCTGTCTCTGCTCATGTATGTATGCATGGCTCCTGTTTGGGATGAGTAGAGTAAACTGGTGACTGACGCCTCCTGGCTGATCCTTTTTTAACTGGACCAGCGTAGAGTCAGGAGGCCCCAACCCATTAATTGGTCGGTTTAGCTCACTTTACGGTAGTTTAAAGGCCGGTACTGGTTTTGGTATTTAAAGGGAACTTCTCACTGAGTCATGCTGCCCATGGTCTGGGTAGCATGAATTGTGGGACTGGTTCTCAGAAAATAACCATGTATATACCACTTTGACTGGTCACTTCTTCCCTGGCTCATGCTTCCTTTACATGTTTGTAAATAAGGAAACTGTGTCTGGTTCAGGCAGCAAGAACATCGCTTTAATAGTTCTCCATTGCACCTTTTGTCACCCCTGCTCTGCTCGTGGGTTATCCTTTGTGTAGAAGATCTGATAAAAGAGGCAATTCTCCATTCTTCGGTTGGGCTACGTCCCACTATACATATAGCGGCCATACTGACCGAACATATCTAAAAAGCCATTACTTCCCACAGCCACGGTACATGAGACAATATTTTCGGTTTGATGGACATGTGGACCACACACATTTGACTGAACATCAGCATAATAAAAAAAGTTCTTTTCTAATGGTATTTGTGGGGTTTGGAGGTGAACATATGACAGGGGAAGCGATGATCTGGCATTGGTATCATCCAATTTCTGCTGGATTAGATGAATTTCCTTTGTGTGTAGGCTGTCAATATTTTTTTTTGCAATAATTTTTTACACAAATAATATCTCGGTAAATATAGATATCCACTTACGTCTCGTGTAGATAGCGCCCAGTTCCCAAAGTAGTGTTCTGTGTTGTCTGTGTGTAAACATGTTCCGATTTCTCTTGAATTGTTCGTTCTGTTGACATTAATATGAAGATTTGATCTCCCGTTTCTTGCTGTAAATTATCTCTACTGTAAAGTTAATGAATTGTTTAGACAAGGCTGGAGCAGATACTCCCATCTGGGCGCTGCGCGGCCTTGGTCGCCGTCTAAATTACTTTGGTAGGCTGTAAAATTCCATCCTGGGATGCAACTGGAACACATAATATTTCACAAAAAAACAGCAAATATTTTTATATGTGGAAAGCGTCCATTGAAACAGCATGACATTATTATAGCTGCTTAAAGAACAACATGAAGGAAAATATTAGTTTTGTTGGTCGGCTACATGCCTCCAATGGTGGGAGGACTAGAAAAAATATTTTAATCTCCTCTAGCAGCTTTCCGCTTGTTCTCTTATAGTATCTCACATGCCCCGTGCTAGAGATAATAGAGTGGAGACGCCAGGTCGCATTAATGAAAAGTGAGAAGTTTTAGGGTAAGTTTCTACGTTCAGAGGTTATTTGTCTCAGTGCAAATTTTTGGCAAGCATTGTGTAGTATTCAGTCATGGCCAAAAGTTTTTGCAAGTGATGCAAGTTTTGGTTTTCAGAGTTTTCTGCTTTGCTGTTTTTTAGATCCTTTAGTCCGATATTTCAATGATTACTGAAGTATCAGCGTTTCATAAGGCTTAAAACTTTCATTGACAAATACATCAAGTTTATGTTAATGTGACCAATTTTTATATACGAGTATGTTGCATACCGGCAGTAGCGTAACTAGAAGCTCTTATCCTCTGATGCAGAATCTCACAAACAGGCCCCCCGACAGTCATGGGTCAATTATGGTAATAGTGTTTTTCTGTTGAAATAGGTCAAGGGGACCTTTTCGACCCTCTAAGGTCCAAGGCCCAG
The DNA here is from genome assembly GCA_009801035.1 of Oophaga pumilio. Taxonomy (NCBI): domain Eukaryota; kingdom Metazoa; phylum Chordata; class Amphibia; order Anura; family Dendrobatidae; genus Oophaga; species Oophaga pumilio. The sequence goes on from VIAB01000481.1 coordinate 59,916, forward strand.
GGGCAACTGCAACCCCTGCACTCACTATAGTTATTCCCCTACATAGTACTGTCTTCTTTGAAAGGAGACCATTTTTCAATGCAATTATAGATGGTTGTCTGAAAGAGATTTTACTTATAGTATCAGATCATCCATGCATTAATATGCTATGGCTTTTATAAGCAGTGGCAAGATGTGAATACTGCCTACCGTTTGCAATTTCTTACTTTTCTATGTTTTATGAAACACAGGTCATGATCTGGATTAAAGGGAACTTGTCACCCTCCCCCAGGCATTTTTAAGTAAAAGAGCCACCTTCAGCAGCACTAAGGCAGCAGTCTGTGAAGGTGGCTCTTTTTTTTCTGGCCCCCTGCAACGCTGAAATATATACGGTAGTTTTAAAAGTAGGTCCCCATACCTTAAATGCATCCCTGAGGTATGGCCTCTTCCCCTGATTCATCCTCCCCCCAGCCATCCATTAAGCCCCTTCAGCGTCACCGTGCCTCCTCCAGAGTTGTTTTGCTTTCATTTAGTTTCTGTGTGGCGCCTGCGCTGTTGTAACAGTCCTCGGGCATGCGCAGTGCGCGCTGCCCAGGAACTTTCGGAAGACTATTGCGCCTGCGTCATTGTCTTTCCCCAGATCCCTCCCCGCAGTGTGTTATCATGTATTCACACTGCGGGTCTGGCAATCTGGTGCCTGCGCAGTCTACATGTTTAGGTGCGCCTGCCCCCAGCCGATGCCACACAGGGTATGAAAATGAAAGTGGAGGGACTGGGAAAAGGGGGCAGGCGCAGCTAAACATGTAGACTGCGCAGGCGCCAGATTGCCAGTCCCGCAGTGTGAATACATGATAACACACTGCGGGGAGGGATCTGGGGAAAGACGATGACGCAGGCGCAATAGTCTTCTGACAGTTCCCGGGCAGCGCGCACTGCGCATGCTTGAGGTTAGTTACAACAGCGCAGGCGCCACAAAGAAACGAAAGGAAAGAAAAACAACTCTGGAGGAGGCGCGGTGACGCTGAAGGGGGTTGATAAACGGCTGGGGGAGGATGAGTCAGGGGAAGAGGCCAAGCCTCAGGGACACATTTAAGATATGGGGACCTACTTTTAAAACTATATATTTCGGCGTTGCAGGGGACCAGAAAAAAAGAGCCACCTTCACAGACTGCTGCCTTAGTGTTGCTGAAGGTGGCTCTTTTACTTAAAAATGCCAAGGGGGGGTGACAAGTTCCCTTAATCAGGCTTTGAATGGTGAAATAAAAGTATAAACCCCTATAGTGTACATTAATTTTGGGTTAGAGATGGAAAGCAATGAAATCCTGTACGGTTCCCACTGCCTCCCGGGTTTTCGTTCAGAACTTCGGTCAGCAATTCCATTACTTTTGATGGCAGAAGCAATGTGGAGCGTTGAAATCAAACCAATGGAACCCAGTAAAAATCAGTGGAGAAACTCTGAGATCCAACATGATACGGATCCAGAACAGTGTGGTGACTTCCAATCTAAAGCATTTATCATATGTAGCTAAATATGAAAAAATACTACATCTATGAAGGTCTAACCAATGAAAGCCCCAATTGTCAAAATACGGGACCGGATCCCTATTTCCTCACACTCAGGTGTCAGACCCAAATTTGACAGTAGATAGATGATAAATTTTTCAGACTCAAAATATCTGTTTTAGAGAGGTTGTGTAGGTAAAAAAGCAAACCAGCCTGTTGTACCTGGCGGTCACCAACTTGCTGGTGATTGAGCTGCCACACATCAACAAAGCAGTTCTTCTTTTTCCAGGCTGCTTTGTTAACACGGCATGACTTCCAACGTCATGCTGATTGACAGCCAGTACTCTGCAGTTAGGCAGTGGGGAGCCGGCTGCCAATCAGCATGACCGGCAGTCACGCCAACAGAGCAGAGCAGAAGAGATTCGCATGCAGGACTGGTCTTCACCGCTGTCTGCCAGACACAACAGGCAGGTAGTTAGCAATCACCTGCATCTTAGTTCTTAGGCACATTGTTAACATATTTTTTTAAAACTAGACCTAGATAACTCCTTTAAACTGCTGAAGGAGACTTAGGAAAATAGATTCAGTGTGCACCTAACCTAAGTTTTTGGACCGGAAACCAAGCTCCCAAGGTTTTAAAGAGTTTTGAGTTTTTTTAGGAGAATTTGAAGAGTTTCTTCTAAAAAAAAAACCTCAGTATTCACATACCCTTATAGTTGCAGTCTTCCAGTAAACCCTCCAGAAAATCAATATTTTCAATCATTTTTATTGGTTGCTAATATGTTCTGATAACCTGAGAGTCCAGCATAGTCTTTGAACTAGAAAATTGCTGACAATATAATGTTTATGGGAAACTATGAGATTCTCTGGTGTCTTCTTAAAAAAAAACATAAGACCTGGAGTTAAACACATGCACCTATACTATAGAACCATAAGTACTGTAAGGGCTGGCGTACGGCATGTAATACAGCACTGTATTGCGGATGTATTTTCCCCTAGACACAATGGGCCTGATCTGATAACTGGCGAAAATCACCTTTGAAAAGTCACAGAATTTTTGAGCAACGTAGAGTGGCACCAAGTTTTTGCAAATTTTGGAATTTTCACACCAAATGGAAGCAGCTCAGCCAAAATGGGCCAAGCTGGGCAGGGGCAGGGACGGGTTGTGACAACAACCGCCAGTCGAATTCTGCAAAACAGCTGGCGTTTCTTATGTCAGAAATGACAGTACTTGACTGGAGTTATATTTCTGTCGAGACGCACACCACTGAGAAGATGCCCAAATCCAACAAATGGCGAGCCCTTTGGTAAAACAGACGCGTGTAACACTAGTCTTAATGAATCAGCCCCAAAGTTTCTCAAGGAATACACATAGGACCTGACTCATTACTGCATTTCCACCAGCTTTTGGAGTGAATACCTCTCAATTATCTCAATTAGAGACTTTTTGAATTTCGACAAATTCATCAAATGTTTTGCATCTTTTTTTTTTAACTTGTCTTTTGTGGTTTAGTGTTCTTGACGCAGCTTTACTCCATTCCTCTCCTGGAGTGGATGCCATCTACTTTGGTATGTTCTTTTGCAACAGTTTGCAAAACATGCGACTTTTCCAGCTAGAAAGTCGCAAAACCATTTAAAAACCGAAAAAGGCAATTTTTGACTTGGCGCAAACTTTAATAAATGCACGCGCTGACTAGATAAATTTGACGCATAAAACGTCAGCGAAAACCACAAGTCAAAAAAGGAAAGTGACTTGGAAAGAAAAAACTACAAATGATGAATCGTGCCTTTAAGATACAGCATTTACAGAACATAAGGCAGAATCTGATATTAGAGGCATCCAGAAGTCGGGTGGGGTATAGAGACCTTTCTGTCCTTGAATGGAGCAGTAATACAGCTGAGTGAATGGAAGATGGAAGATTGCATTGATATTATTAAGCACAAGGTTTTGCTCCCAATTTATTTCACATATCTCCATACTTGGTTGGCAGTCTCCTTCGCTGTAGGACTAGTTCTCATCGGTAAGCTAGTTCCCTCCTCCTTGGAATAAGGCGGATTTGACTATTTGCTGACTTGCTCTAGTTAAATGATTAATCCTTGGAGCTTCAGCATATTTCATGTTTGCTTTTTGGGCTTGACTTCTGCTTTGCAGATTTACATCTCCACCTGCCTATATGTGACAACTATATTTCTTTAAAGACTGAATTAACCTGTTCTCATTTGCTGAGAATTGTCGCATTAGATAGGTCGATGTGTTCTTATTCTATATAGTGACTATATAGATCACTTTCATTTTTTTTCTTTTTGTTTAAAGGGTGTTGTCTAATACTATTGTATTATTTTATTTTTTTTTACTATTGTCCTTAAAAAACAATTGGCAGGTAATTGGTAACTGAGGCAACTACCTGCCTGCTCTACTCGCTGCTGGTTCAGAGCGGTCAGCAGCCGCTGCTGCCGGTGCTTCAGCTGCTCCTCGTAAACTAAGCAGCTCTTCTTCCGGGCTGCTCTGCTGACGTTGGAAGTCATGTCTCCTCAAAAGAACAGAGCGGAAGAGAAGCCGAGATCAGCACCGGGCACAACAGGCAGGTAGGAGGCAACTACCTGCCTGTTAGTTCTTAGGCCCATAGTAAAAAAAAAATATATCCCTGGAGAGGACCATCTCCAGGTTTCCATGGGCCCCGTGCAAAAGTGTCTCAGTGGGCCCCTTTAACACTTACCAGAATTCATGGTGCACAGATAAGAAATATAGGTATAGTGCAATGCCAAAGATTTCACTTCTTACATTACATGAGCGATATCTATTGTAAATTCTACAATAGATCAGAAATCTGCAAATCTAAGCAGCTCACAGTGCGTTTTTTGGGGGGATTCAAAAGTCTGCATTCAGAGTGACTGCAGACTTTTCATTTTAGATTGGACGTTATTGTCCTCCATACAGAATTATGAGCACCACATAGTGCTCCATACAGTATTATGAGCACCACATCGTCCTCCATACAGTATTATGGGCACCACATCGTCCTCCATACAGTATTATTAGCACTACATAGTCCTCCATACAGAATTATGAGCACCACATAGTGCTCCATACAGTATTATGGGCACCACATCGTCCTCCATACAGTATTATGGGCACCACATAGTCCTCCATACAGTATTATTGGCAACACATGGTCCTCCATACAGTGTTATGGGTACCACATAGTACTCCATACAGTAGACTGTGAGCCCTCGCGGGCAGGGTCCTCTCTCCTTCTGTACTTGTGTGTCCCTTGTCTAGCACACGTTTATTGTACCTGTCTATATTTTCCCTTTTCATATGTAAAGCGCCATGGAATAAATGGCGCTATATAAATGTGTAATAATAATAATAATAATTATGGACACCACATGGTCCTCCATACAGTATTTTGGGTACCACATGGCCCTCCATACAGTATTATGGGCACCACATGGTCCTCCATACAGTATTATGGGCATCACATAGTCCTCCATACAGTATTATGGGTACCACATAGTTCTCCATACACTATTTTTGGCTCCATATAATCCTCCATACAGTATATTGGCCCCATATAATGCTAAATACGCAATAATGGGCCACATACAGTATAATGGGCCCCATATATTGCGGATACAGCATAATGGCCCCTACATATTGCTCCATACAGTATAATGAGCCCATATAATGCTCCATACAGTCTAATAGGCTCAACATAGTGTTCCATACAGTATAATGGGCCCCATATCATGCTCCATACAGAATAATGGGCCCCGTATAATGCTCTATGCAGTATAATAGGTCTCATATAATGCTACATACAGTATAATGGCCCCATATAATGCTCTATACAGTATAATGGGCGCCATATAACGTTCTATACAGTATAATGGGCTCCATATATTGCCCCATATAGTATTTAATGGCCCCATAAAGTGCTTCATACAGTATAATGGGTTCCATACATTATAATGGGCCCCATATAATGCTCCTTACAGTATAATGGGCCCCATTTAATGCTCCATACAGTATAATGGCCCCATATAATGCTCTATACAGTATGTAATGGCCCCATATAGTGCTCTATACAGTATTTAATGGCCCCATATATTGCTGCATATAGTGTATAATTGCCCCATATATTGCTCCATACAGTATATAATGGGCCCCATATAATGCTCCATACAGAATAATGGCCCCATATAGTGCTCCATACAGAATGATGGACCCCATATATTGCTACATACAGTGTAATCGTAATGGGCCCCATATAATGCTCCATACAATATAATGGGCCCCATATAATGCTCCATACAGCATAATAGCCCCAGAAATTGCTCCATACAGTATATAATGGCCCCATATATTGCTTCCTACAGTAAAATGGCCCCATATATTGCTACATACATAAAAAAAATCAAATAACCACCTCTCCTCTTTTCCTACTGCTGTGGTCGCCTCAGCGTCTTCTGACTCTGCACTGCTTGGCAGAGGGCGCACTGTAGTGATGTCTTCGCGCCCTTTGCCCTGAGGCATCACAGAGAGTTAGAAAACGCTGAAGAGACCTGAGGAGTGTGGAATGGGGAGAGGTAAGTATTTGAGCGTGGGCCAAGTGTCAGCGACTCACGGACCCCCCAACAGATTTTTTTTCAGGATTTCCTTAGTATTGCACAGGTGATGGAATAATTATCAATGCATCAGAAATTGCCATAAATTCTCTCACACCTGTGCAATACTAAGAAAATCCTAAAAACATGATCTGGGGCCATGATGACTGGAGTCCGGGAAACCCTGATCTAAGTGCTAGATAGTCAGTTTGTCAGATTCCACTTCCCATTGTGCTAAAGTTCTGGTTCCTGTGGGAGAAAGGTTCTGGAGCTGCGCCTGTCTACATGCCCTTGTGATGAATTGGTTGCCTAATTTTCACCCTGCCCAAACACACAAAATTTTAGCCAACTATTTCTCACAATGGCTGATGACAGACTATAGTCTTATAAAAGTGTGACATGTTCTTACAAAAGCCCACTTTGTTTTTTTTTTGTTTTTTTTTGATTTCTCAGTTTTTCTTATCATGTTGCTGGTGGGATTGTTCGTATGGTCAGCCATATTCAAAATCTAGAGTTCCTGAAGAAGGTATATATTGGTAATTCAGACTAGTCACATAGGGTATTGGTCCTTACATGTTTCTCTTTTTGTTTTTCAGATCAAAATGAGTTGCAACGTTCTTCTCGGTTTTGGACAGCAACTGTTTCGTCGTAAGGTCGTGGGATCTGACTCTAAGGAGAGCAGACTGGCTCGATGTCTCAACACCTTTGACTTGGTCGCTTTGGGAGTGGGCAGTACTCTTGGTGCCGGGGTATATGTCTTAGCCGGAGCTGTGGCACGAGAAAATTCTGGACCTGCTATCGTTCTCTGCTTTCTCATTGCTGCTCTTGCTTCTGTTCTTGCTGGATTATGCTATGGAGAATTCGGTGCAAGAGTTCCAAAAACCGGCTCTGCCTATCTGTACAGTTATGTCACAGTTGGGGAATTCTTGGCTTTTATAACAGGATGGAATTTAATTTTGTCATATGTTATCGGTAAGTCGGTCATAATATTCACCGGATAGGCTGAAAATTGTTAGATCAGTGAGAGTCCTACAGCTAGGGCCCTTGGATCCTTTTGGCTACAAAGGCACTGGGCCACTTTTACCTCTGCACGCCCTAGAGGATATGACTCTTTCATATGTATATATGCATTTACCAGCGGCCCAGCCAAATTGAGTGCAAACCTCCTCTAAAGACACTGGCTATGTGTCCTATGCCTTACATAAAAATCCCCAAAATGAAGCAGCACATCCAAAACTGATGAAAAAGTGACAGGACCCTTTATTCACCCAACCAGTTATGTTTACACTCTGTGTTGAGCCTTTCTCAAGTAAATGGGCCACATTTATCAAAACTATAGATGAACAAATCAATACGTAATTAATTGAATTCATGTGAAATCAAAAATTTGTTGCTAAGAATTCAGCAAAATTATTTGTCCCAGGAGATGATTACCTAGTTGTGGGTTGTTGAAGTATACAACAGCGGCAGGCTTATGCCGCAAAAGACTGATGTTCAGTAGATGGCGTTGTGCTAATTTTTAGAGTTTGTTAATACTGTATTATTGTTTCACCTCTTTAGTTAGTCAATTCCTTTAATCCTCCATGTTGTGGTGATATATGTAGGAACGACCCAAGTAAAACAGTTCTTTCTTCCACAATGTCTGAGTGCCAGTGGTTCTGCTAAAATATCAAGAAGTTTTAAAGAATAAATACCCAAGGTGTCCGGCTTATGATCAAGGGCACACTATCTGATTCTGATCCTCAAGTTCACATCTATCAAAGCTAAAGCAGAAGAACATTTCCCATTAAAATTTCTTTGTCATCTCTGTTTTTGGCAAATGTGGATGACTATAAGATGGATTTGCCTCTGATATATTTCCCCCTTTGTGTTTAAGGGACCTCAAGTGTGGCTCGCGCGTGGAGTGCGACTTTTGACGAACTTATTGGCAAACATATTGAGACCTTTTGTGAGCAGCATTTTTCCATGAATATGCCAGGTGTACTGGCCAAGTATCCCGACCTGTTCTCTGTCATCCTAATCGTGGTGTTGACGGGTAAGTTTCATGTAAGAAATTCTGTAGTACACGGATCTATGATCAAAAAGCTCCACATGGGAAAACACTTACATAATTCCTGGGTTTTTTTTACGCAGATTTTGTGGGAAGAGATATTTTCAACCTTAGACCTCATACAGACGTTTGTGACAAAAGATCTATGTACAGATCATGATGCACAGACCGGCCAAGGGTCTCTAGACATGAACTTGACAGCCTCATGGGCAAATATGAAGCTGTTGAGTTTGGGTCAGGAGACCCAGAGCCAGTCACAGTGCATACCCTTAGGTATACCCAGTGCATATACCCTTAGGCTATGTTCACACAGAGTTGGGGTTTTTTTAGAAAAATTTTGAAGAGTGATCTACTCCAAAATCCTCCTAAAAAGCCATTTAAGCCACTTACTCTTCCATAATTTAATAGAAAATCCACTCTCTTCTTCATTCAGTGGGATTTTTCTTTTTTTTTTCTGATAAAGTTTGGACAATCTTGCCAGGGTCCAAAGAAAACAAAAACAGTGGAATGTCACTTTTTTGAGGCAGATTCTTCTTAGAATCGGCTCCAAACTATCGAGTCAAAAGGCTGCAAAACACAATGCAGCCAAAAACTCTCAAAAATACTTTAAGACTATGTGCACACGGCGTCTTCTAGAAGCCACTTCCGGAAAATTCCAGTGACTTTGCTGCAGTTCTTGTGGTGGCCCCACCATCAGCGCCTCTACCATACGCTGTGAAATATGGAGAATGACGGGCTCGGAAGATGCCCAGAGAATGAGCATGTCACTTGTGAACCCTGAAGCTGTTAAAAGACGAGACATAAGTTGGAACATGTGCACAACAATTTGGTTTTGACATCGCTGTGCATTTTGTTCCATTTATAAGGCACTTTTGCAAGACACTGTGCTCATAACCTTTAAAACTATTTTAGGAAAAAAAAACACCCAAAAAAGTAGCATTTCTTGAAATGGGTTTGAAAGACTGTCTATGTGGACACTTGTTGCTGAGTTTTCAAAGCAGAAACTGAGCAGAACCTTCAAGTGTTTGAGGAGTTTTGCATTTTTAAGGAGGAGTCTGGGAGTCTCATCCCAGTTGCTGCTCAGTTTCCACTCCAAGAAGACTGTGTGTGCACATAGCCACTTGTTTGAATTTTTTCCACCTCCAAAAAACCTTTTATGAAGCTGGTCTTAGGGTATAGTCACACATGGCAGATTTGTTGCAGGAAGTTTCTGACTTTGAAAATCCCTACAGTCCCTGTGTACAGAGTGGTTTCTGCTGCAAATGCCATTCAGAAGACTGTACGAGCTCGTGCACACAACCGATTATATCCATGGTCCATGTAGCACTCGTACCCATGATATTCTTTGGGGGTTGTTCACCTGTCCAATTAAATGGGAGATATGTTTGATTTTGATCTGAGTGTCAGATCAAAATTGTCAATGCAAGTCTATGGGTCCATGAAAAATTCAGACCACGCTCGTATGACATCTGAAAAAAACAGTCAGATTATTTTGATCAGCGTTTGATCAGGGTGGCATCAATTTTTTTGGAGGAGGAGAGAAAAAAAAAGCTTATCCACCCTCGCCATTCTGTCAGTCCATGAAAATTGCTGCTCTTGAATGTCATCTGAGCATGGTCCAGTATTTTTCACGGGTCCATAGACTTGCATTTCTAATTTTGATGTGACGGTCAGATCAGACTCTGACATATCTCTAAAAATCGGACATTTGCACAGTCCCATAGAATAACATGGGTACGAGTGCTATCCGTGAAGACCATGCAAAGAAATCATCAGACATAACTGGTCGTGTGACGAGCCATAACCGTCACAAAAATGTCTGCCAAGTGTTCCTAATGGAGACTGAAACGCATTCTACGCTTATGGATCCATGGCCACTTTCTAATAACATTTCTAAAATGCCATAGTTTGGTGTTCTCTGCCACAGAAATCTCAATCTACTCATTCCTTTCCACACCTTCCAATGGCTAGGGTGAGTAAACAATGGATGGCGGCAGTCTCCATGTCCAAAGCAACTGAGATGGCAGCGCTCATGTGATTTACCCTTTGATGAAGGCATCCAGCTAGTGCAGAAACCTGGAGATTGTATTACCTGTACCTGTGCCCATTGTACAGCCAGAGTAGTAGTTATGTGGGTAAATAACGTGAGCGCCACCATCGGAGAGACCACCACTGTCAAATATCTACATGCTATGCTTGGGTAGCAGGGAGTTTTTTTGCACTGTCATTGCCCTGTGCTTTCTGGAGCTTCCTTCAGTTACAGGTTTACTTGACCATACGGGTGGAAAAGCTGAAGGTTATAGCCTCAATACTAAACCCTTTCATTGGGACTTCAGGGGTGGTGGCTCTTCATATCTGGCATCATCACCATTTTCTTTACTCTTCATCAGCTCTTTTATCCATTGGAGTGAAGGAATCAGCCATGGTCAACAAGGTCTTCACATGCGTCAATGTTCTGGTCCTGGCTTTTGTTATCGTATCCGGATTTGTGAAAGGATCCATTAAGAACTGGCAACTTTCGGATCATGACTTCAATAGGACCGTGAATATGTCTTCAGAGAAGTACGTTCTGGAAGCTCTCAGCTATTGCCCTCGATATCCCATGAGTGGGTGATATGCGCAGCAGCTATGCACTTAGTGAATGCGGAAACCATTCCTAATGATCCGTCCGGTATCAGGTGTCGTACGAGTGTGAAGTTTTGAATGTTTGTGTAAGCTCCTTTCAATAATCTACCGGTGCTGACATTTCCCCATGTGCCAAAGTCAATCCGTTAAGGGATAATCAGAACTGTTGAATGTCGCTGAGGCTCAACCTCCTCTTATGGGATGTGAATAATGAATGACCCAAGTCTTGGCAACCCTTCATTCATGATATTAGTGCGGTGGTCCAAACTTCTGTTCCACTACTCAAAAACAAAAAAAGGCCAAGCATGTCCGAACATTGGCCTGTGTGAACATCACAGCCTTAGTTGAGTTTGTTGCGTGTGGGTTAAAGTGTCCCCTTAGCCTAGGCTTTACTTTTTTGTGGCAATAAGAGTAAAGAGTGAATTCTCGTGTCTTGTATGTGTCTTGTATGTACAAAATGAGATCGCTGAGGCTGATGTTTGACTGCAGTGTGGTCATGTTGATGTATGTACGACAATCCTTACACATTTTTAGCTCCAGTATAAGCCCTTTAAATAATAGTCTTGTATCTCCCTGAATTCTCCACTAGAGGTCAAAAGCAATAAAAAAAAACACCTGTATGCAGTTAGCTGCTGAGCTCCCTCTAGTGGTGGCTGCAGACAGTATAAATTTTAACATTTTCAGCTACTGTAATGCAGGAAATTTGGACTTTGTAGTCACTAAATCAGAATTCAGAGTGCTTCGCAGATATATTGTGAAATTAATTTACACCAATCAGTCACAGTAAATGTGGTTGTTGGACAGTTATAGTCTCTATGATTTTTGCTTTTTCACATAATCTTTGATTTAGCCGATCTAAAATAAGCTGGATTTGTCTGGTTACGTAATTCACAAGGTTTGTTTGCTTTATTTTCTCATTTCAGTGTTACAGAGGTGAACACTTGGGATTACGGCGCTGGTGGATTCATGCCATACGGTTTTGCCGGAGTCCTCTCTGGGGCTGCTACCTGCTTCTATGCATTTGTTGGCTTTGACTGCATTGCCACCACCGGTATGGCTGTATGCTGGTTTATTTCAGAAAATTCATTTCTGTATGTGATGTTCCTGGATTTGTAACCATGTATTATTTGTATTTTAGGTGAAGAAGTAAAGAATCCTCAGAAAGCGATTCCCATTGGCATTGTGGCTTCCCTCCTCATCTGTTTTGTGGCGTACTTTGGGGTGTCTGCAGCACTCACGCTCATGATGCCTTATTATCTTCTGGATAAAAACAGTCCGTTGCCCGTTGCTTTCAATTATGTGGGATGGTCCGGTGCAAAATATGCTGTTGCGGTGGGATCCCTATGTGCTCTTTCTACCAGGTAGAGTTTGGTGTTGGTACAAAGTGTACACTTAAGAGATGGAAATAATCAGAATGTAGAACCATTTTCCTTTTATTTTATTTTGGCCCCTCCAATCTCGGGGCCTCTCGGCTGATTGCCCCCATCCTATTAATTCCATTGGAGAGGTATGATAGTGGTAACGCTTAGGCTGTTTTGTTATCTTCCTTGGGTTATACCTACATAGCCCACGGTATAGCCTTTAGAGATGAGCGAATATTTTGAAATTTGCAAGCTTTACCGAATTTTGCCGCATATTGAAAGTACTCCACGGCCTCCAATTACTCACAACAGACTGTGTCCCTCCCACAGTCAGTGACTCCCTTATCGCTCTCTCCCTATCTCAATTAAATAATTTGCTTTTCCTCACACACTAATATTCTTCACTACTGTACTGTCACACAGTATCTGCACAATTTCTTTGGTGTTTTATTGCTTACTGTCCCATCCCTTGCTGAGCTATGAGCCATGACAATGTGTAAAATTTAGTTATTTTGCACAAATCATATATTATTCAAATTCGCCAGGTTCAGCAAATTCCTGAAAATTTTGGCACAAAT
>VIAB01000481.1:79754-92186 GCA_009801035.1 Oophaga pumilio
ATCGTTAGCGGGAGCGTTTAGTGTGGCAGTACCTTTAGACTTAGGCAAATGTGACGTTATTATCCTGTAAGCCCCTTTGAGGAGGATTTCTTCATTACCGAACCTGTTTACTTAACAGCTGTGTCGTTGCTTCACAGGTATCAGCCAGAACAGCCAAATCTTGCCTATCAAATGGCCAGTACTAATGATGAGGCAGATATAAATGAATCCGTCAGTACCAGTGAGTCTCAAAATGCGATCCTGGGTGAATATGAGAAGTTCACTTTTCAGATGCTCTTCTGTCCACAAAACCAAGAACCAACCAGAATATCAGGATCTGTGGTCAATATTGCAGCTGGCATTTTAGGTGAGTAGGAAAATATCCCTCCTCCATCATAGAAATGAGTCTTTTACGGTCACCTAATATGAGTATGAATTAAACAGTACTGTCAGAAAATGTAGCTACAGAGCAAATGGTACATGTCATCCTAAAATCACCTCTAGGACGTCAGGGTAATACACAGAGGAATAAGAGGATCTGTCACTTGCCATAAATATGTAAGTTTGTATGTATGTTTTTCTTACCTAGTGTAAATGCCGCTGTTCTCTTGAGTCCGGCGTTGTTTTTCTTTTCATCCTACGCCTCTCCATTCCTGATATATGGCCCCTTTTAGTTGTATGTAACTCTAGTCTTGCTAGCCAACAGGGCGTGATCCTCAAGAAGACGCCCACAGAGAAGAGGTAAGAACCACATCCCGCTTGGCTAACAAATCAGAAGTTATATTAGAGGAAGATTGGGCCGTATCTCTGCAAAAAAAAAGAAAATCAACGCCAGATTCGGGAGAACAGCGGCATTTCCAACGAGTCAAAAAAGTTACATACTCCAGGAAATGTACAGATCCTTTTTTCAAAAAGGAATGTCGCCATGAAATAATAACTGCGCTACTATATTACATACTATATAGATTCCAAGATCTGTGATTGTTATCTCTGTCCCGCCAAGCGAGCCGCATCCTGCTGTAAGGTTGCCAGACCTGCGGCGTCTGGGGGATATATCACAGAGCAGATCATGGGCCGTATGTGGGCGGACTGAGCGGGCAGTTCAGAGATCAGGATTCCACCCCTGGATCTGTGATCCTTCAGCTATCTAAAATATATAGAAGTCCACCAGTGTTTTTCAGAGATTTTCTTTAGAGTTCTAGTATTATCTAAAGAAGATCTTGAGTATCTGAGAACCTAGAGGGGCGCTCCTTGACACTAGTATTTTCCTGCTGCAAAGATGATTCCATTTTCCACGATTTCTCTTTTCAGGTGCCCTCATCATTACCTTTTGCTGCCTGATGGTTTTCGGTCAAGATTGCTTGATAAATGGAGAAGCCTCTATTATAATTCCACTTGCGATCACATTTCTGTTATCTTTAGTTTTTACCGTCATCATTTGGAGACAACCAGAGAGCAAAACTAAACTCTCCTTTAAGGTACGCAGCACAATGTCTGGGGACAGCTAGTGGGGGCAGACGTGTCGGACGTAACCAGGTACTGGAAAGCCCCTTTACCACATAAGACGCTAGTCTTATACATGGCACACTGTAGTGACGGACTGGCACGGACTTTTCACTGGCGCCTATGAGATTCAATGTAAGCCATTAGATACCAGGTACCTGAAACTCGTACAAAACATTGCATGTAATGACACTTTTACATAGACAGATACGTAGAATTACGCCCAGGAGAACCGTGAGCCCCCCGTAATGATCTGTGTGTCCTCACAGGTACCGTGTGTTCCTGTTATCCCCATATTGAGCATTTTTGTGAATGTGTACCTGATGATGCAGCTCGGAGGGGGCACCTGGATACGATTCGCCATTTGGATGGTAATAGGTAAGTTACGGTGGACGGACTAACCTTTTGGCTTATCACTTTACTCTTAACACATCAGGTTATATTAAAGGGAATCTGATATCTCTGCAGCATTTCAGAGAATAACATACCTTAAAAGCCATGAACTACACTTGGTGGACAGGTTTCTCCCTAAAGGTGCATGCAGGGAGAGACCTTTCAGCCACAGGCAGCGGGCAGGCAGAAGCCACCGGGGACCTGGCTGTTCAACAAGTTTCCCGTGCAGCTTCAAAACTGTTTTTTTCCACAGCATGTCACATATAAACATTTAAAGGGGTATTCCCATCTCCAAGAGCCTATCTCAATATGTAGTAGGTGTAATAATAATAATATTATCAAATATCTCCAGTTAGAAATGTAGTATAGGTTTTCTGTTTCACTCTTTCCTCATGTGCAGGCATTGCAGGACCTTAGGTATCTACGGTTACGACCACTAGCTACTAGCTAACTAACTGTCACTGTATCAGTGGTCGTAACCATGGATACCTAAGGTCCTGCAATGCCTGCACATAAGGAAAGAGCCAGAGAAAATCAGAAAAACTATACTGCATTTCTAACTGGATGTATTTGCTAATATTGTTATTATTACACCTTCTGCATATTGGGATAGGATCTTGGAGATGGGAAACCCCCTTTAAGGCCGGTGTCACACTTGCGAGTGTGATGCCAGAAACTCGCGCGAGTATCTCGCATCAATACCCGGCACTGCCGCCGGTACTTGGGACCGTAGTGTACATGTATTTTTATGCAGCCGCACACTCCGGTCCCGAGTGCCGGCGGCAGTGCCGAGTACTGATGCAAGAGACCCGCGCAAGTTTCTCGCATCACACTCGCAAGTGTGAACCTAGCCTAAGGCTGAGATCATGCAGCCAGTGTCTGATACATACTGCCCGTTCATCACTTGTCAGGTTTCTTTATAAAAGGTTGTTCTCACTTGTCTTCTTTAGCCTCCCGGCTTCCTGATTGCGGGGGGACTGTGAGCTTCTGATGATTGACAGTTCAGACCACTGGTGTGGTTGCGCTACTGGTCCGAACTGTGCGCTGACTGATACTGTAGCAGCATGTGGCGCAGGGACACTAAGGCGGGCCGGATCGGGCACTCCAGACATCCCGATAGCTTCACATCAGTGCTCTATTAAAAAGAGCTTGTAAGGACTGCACATGCTCAGCCACTCTGCTAGACCGCTGGGTGGCTGGTAACCAAGACAACAGGATAAATTAACTCCTTACATGGTGTGGTCAGCGGTGATTACGCCCTGTAAGGACATTGGCAGAGGGAGATCAGTCGTGGGGAGTTGATGGTTGTTATGGTAAATGGAGACCTAAAATTGGCCACAAATCAATAACTATTACATCGTGCCAAAGTATAACCCCACACGCTGGATATTGCACTATTCGGTAGTGCAGAATGTTACCTATGCGATGAAAGGATCTGTAAATGCTATTATGAGCCAAGTGTTGTTCAGGAGAATGGTGGGTGGATTCCTGGATTGCATCTTATGGGGCAGAGCTGCAATTCCACATGTCACCTGTGAACAGATGTGGTGCTGTTTTTGGAAGAAAGCAGCAATGTTTTTTTGTAAGCCTTTGGACATGAGTCATTTTTTTTTCTTTTTGCAGGTTTGTTGATCTACTTCTTTTATGGCATGTCGCACAGCAACGAAGCTATTGGCTCCACACCAGACAAGAATACAGGCGATTACAAAAGGACCAATGTATTAAATAACGAGAAACAAGCTTTTCTGGACGACCCAGAAGCTGCTAGCTCAGTGACTGCCTGAAACCCGGAGCCGGAATCTTGGAACAGTACCACATTCATGTAATCATCATAAAGGACCGTACCCGAAGCTTACAACCTGCACAAACCATACGACACCAGACAAGTGGCGTCGCCACCAAACCAGAGTGCCGCTCGTCTCCTAATGCTGCTATTCTCTGACAACATAATTATGGATCTTGCTTTAAAGAACAGACTTGCGCGTCCGGTAGAAACTCATAAATTCACGTACAAGCTCTTGAGAGATTTTTACAATTTTAGTCCATTTTTTATTTTGTCAGTGGTGGAAATATTGTGGGTATTAGAAAGAGAACATGAACTCAGTCACTGAAAGTGGGGAACTAAAACGATAATGGGGGCGATATTTCGGGCAAATAATTTCCTGCAGATAATCCTTGCAGAGAAATGCGTTTACAGCCAAAGTAGCACAAATTGTGTTCATTTTATACCTTGAAGAAAACTTAATTTATTGTTTTTAGACATTTTTTTTAATCTATTTTTTTTTTACTCTTGTATTGCAGAGCACTTAATAGGGAAATCTCTACCGATATTCCAGTTTTGTCAATTTTTATACGATATGCTGAAAACTACAAAAAACATATTTAAGCTTTGGGTTTGTAGCCTAATGGCTTCCAACAATTTGACATCTTCCCTGGAGAGATGGTTGGTTGGTTGTGTAATCACAAAGATCTTCAGGTTAGGATGGGTTGCTGAGGTAGCCCATAGGATTGCCTCCATGATGCTTCTCGGAGGGTTCGCGCAACTGACCTCATTCCCCTTTACCATGGCAGGCTAAACCTTCATTACAACATCTAGCAAGGTTGAGGGCCGAGCGATGAGACCAGCCTTTTCTCTTGGAAGGATTGAGAAGCATCCTTATATACTTGGCTGGGATGTGGTAACGTGAACTTCCTCCTCAAAATTGCATCCTAAGGGTATGTTCACACTGAGTTTTTCCAGAGCTGATCCTCCGAAAAATGAGTTTCAAAAAACTCTACAAAACCTCTTCCAAATCATTTCTATGGGAAATCCATTTTTCTATTCACAAGGAGTTTTTTTTGTAACCTGTTTTGTTTCTTGTAGAAGGTTTTGAAAAATGCCTAGTGGGAAAAAAAGTGCATGTCATTTCTTTGAAGAGGATTTTGAAAGAAACGTCTCCAAAATGGCCCTGTCCAATCAAAAGTCTGCAAAAAAACATCCTTCAGGAAAAATTTCTTACAAAATCTCTTCAGGGGAAAGAAAAACTCCTCCATTAAACGAGTTTCCTCAAGCAGTTTCTGCTTAAAAAACTCAATTTTTGAACTTCTCAAAAAAAAAAACTCAGCATGAACATAGCCAGACGTGTAATACTATAGATATGTCATCATATCATCGGCCTTCTCTGTCTCCCAGAGTGATTTTTCAAATTTTATTATTGCTCCTACTTTTATTTAAGTGCTTATTATTAGTCATGTTTATGTTTTGGGGTGGAACTTTATGGCTGAAATTTCCACCTGGCTGTCCGTATTGACTGAAACTTGAAGCATTAACAGTTCTACAGCTATTAAATTAAGGAACTAGTCAGCACAGCCATTAAGGAGTTGGTCGTTTTATCCTGAGAGATCAGGTACCTAAAAAATGGATTGTTTAACTGGTTAAGATATTCTTGGGCCTTCGTCACTGACAAATCAAAAATCGTTATATACTTTATTTCAATGTTTATATCATTAGGTTCTCATGGGCAACACCAAGTAACATCTAACCATCCTCCATCAAGATGCTCAGTGTCTCAGATGCTCAACATGGCTCATCGGCATCTTGTAAGTTAGACAATCGCGGGTAGAATCCTCCCACAGTGCCTGGAACTCTGATACATAACATGTTGGCGATCTAAACTCAACACTTGGATCCTCTTAAAGTAGAAGATGTTCTCCTTTCTATGTATATTGTCTTGTAACTGCTTTTTGGGTCTTTTTTTTGGCTACATGCTCACTCTGTAACTCAGTTGGACAGTGCTAATCCCAGGGAAATGATCCACTGTGTCATTCGAAACAAAATACCCTCAAGGCCCACAATTGGCCATGGACACTTTATCACAAATGGTTCCAGAGTTACACCTACAGAATGTCTGTCTGTCATATGGGATCATATCTCAAGCCATCAAACCATAATCCAAACTCAAAGGTTTTCCAAATTTTTTTTACCTTTACCTTGATAGTCTTGTAAAACAGGAAAATTATGACTTTTATACTGGATAGACGATCACAAATTCCAGATCTTAGAATAACTAGTCTAAAAGATGGAAAGTTGAGTGGCGGTGTATCCTGAGCTTTAAGACCACGATCCCTCACTTTAAAATGAGGCAAATTTATAGGGAAACATTATATTCCACGACTATAATTATCGATATGATTTAGTTTGGATAACATGATCAAGGATTGGGGGGACCACTTTCCTACTTGAAGCTTTTGGCCACCAATACAAACAATCTGTTACTAAGCCCCCACGTAGCAGTTCGATTTTTTTTTTCTCTACGTGGTATGAAGATCTTGGGCTCAAATGCGACTTCTACCTCTACACCCCTTACAGCTTTATGCCCACTTCTGGCCCACGTTCCCGATTCTCATTTCCATATATCTTCCATTCTAGAATATTTTAAAAAGATTTATTATCTTTGAGCTGGCTTAGATATAGGATGAACTCATCACCACCATTTTATTGGCAGAGATCGCTGTACGGTAACTTGGAATTTGGTTGAAAGGACACAAATTGTAATACCTTGTCCAACTGAGCACAGAGGAGACCTAGCCGAGTGTTTTGATATAACTTTTTCTTACTATTCCAAACTGATAATGAATTTTTTCGTGGGGTACATGTTCACACTGTTAGGACTGACCTAAAACAGTTTTATGCAAAATTGCAACTGTTTTCGGTGATAATCCGATGCTGGAAGTTTCTACGTCTGATGCTTTCCTGGACATCATGTAAATAAAGTGTATATATGTAATATTTGCTTTTTAGTTGTCCTATATGAAAGCCATAAAATCTCTTGGATATTCTTAGTGGGAGGCAAATTTCTTCTAATATTCATGATGTTTTTGATTGGTCTTTTCTGCTTATTGATGAGATCATGTAACCTGGTGCTCTGCTCAGAGACTTTGCTGTTTATTCGAGCACCAAACCAACACTGCATCCCTTCATTATCAAGATTTTTGGGAGCCCTAAGGGTCAGACCTCCACCAATCATAAAAGGCATGGTATATTCTAAAATGGGCATTACTTAAAGGGAATCTGTCACCCCAAAAATGCCATATCAAGTAAAGATATGGCTGAATAGAGCGTCCCATAACTAAGCTAACGGTGGGTATCATATATCATGATACCCCCGTTTTCATAGCAAAATACCTTTGTAAAGTTGGTGATTGAACGTGTCAATCACTGCAGTCAGGTCAGGAGGGCGGCGGTTTTCATGTCCTCCCCTGCCCCCGCTCCTCGTAATCTGTTGCGTATCGCCGTCTGTGAATACCACAGATGGCGTTAGTTTCCCGCAATTGCGCAATTCAAAATTGTGACTATTGTGCGCTAGTCTTTCCTTGCCCCGGAAGTCGTCCAAGGCAAGCAGGATTTTCCGGGGCAAGGAAATACTAGCGCATGCGCTGTAGTCATTTTATGCTTTGCCCACTGCTGGGCAAAGCATACTGCGCATGCGCCGGTCACAATTTTGAATTGCGCAATTGCGGGAAACTAACGCCGTCTGTGGTATTCACAGACGGCGATACGCAACAGATAGCGGGGGCGGGGGAGGACATGAAAACTGCTGCACTCCTGACCTGACTGCAGTGATTGACACGTTCAATCACCAACTTTACAAAGGTATTTTGCTATGAAAACGGGGGTATCATGATATATGATACCCACCGTTAGCTTAGTTATGGGACGCTCTATTCAGCCATATCTTTACTTGATATGGCATTTTTGGGGTGACAGATTCCCTTTAAAGGGGATCTGTCAGCAAGATTTCACCCCCGAAAACTATTTATGTGCACATGTAACTCTTTCGTAGACGAGTCCAACAATATCTTTACATGGCCAGTACATTCTTACATTACTGAGAAATGAGTGTTTGAATTAATTGCAAACCAGCCTCATTTGCATGAACTGAAGCCTCTGTCACTCCAGCTCTATTCCCCACCCGGTGCTGCATTTTTCTTCACTGATAGCCTCTATTCTGCGCGACTGCAGGCAAAGGGACTGTCTGTCAAGCAGGAGGAGGTGATGCTGGTTGGGGAATAGAGCTGGCGTGACAGAGGCTTCAGATCTACAAATAGTTTTTCAGCATCATTTGCATTTAAATTGAAACAGAGGAGCGGACTGGCCATATAAAGGTATTGCTGGACTTGTCTTTGAAAGAGCTACATGCACATATAAATAGTTTGGGGTGTGAGATTTCGCTGACAAATTCTCTTTAAGGAATTAAAGCCAGGCTTCAGTTCGGAGACACATTATTATATGAGGGAATTGTGAGCAGTACTTTTCGAATAATGGTATTAATGGAAATATCGCTTTATCAGCAGCAGTTCCAATATCTTGTACATAGCAACACAAATTGCAAACCATGTGGACCCCATAAGGGATGAGAAATATCATTTTTGTTTCATAGCACTTGAATGTCTAACTTTTAAAGGGACAGAAAATCTATTATTTAATCATCATGAATGTTACCAAAGTGTACTCACAAGTATCTGACTATATACCTCAGGGTTCCATATCTTGGGTCTCTCTGTAGCTGCTGCAAAAAAATACAACTCCCATCATGTTCTAATAGGGCAAGCTAAGAGCTGTGACTTAGAAACAGCTGGAGCGCTAGCAGGAACACTGGTATCTAAAGTAAAGAGGATATCGGACCCTTGAAGACCCCATTCACTGGTGAAACATTCTCAGTTGCTCCTACAGATGTGTCCACCTGTAGAATATCTTGAATTTGGGTAACAATTCCAATTTTTCACTAAATAGACTAATTCGATACCATATTGTAACTTGCGAGAGAAACGCTTGACAGGCTGCAATGCACAGCGCAAGCATTGGGTAGCACACCTAGACACCAATAGCATAATCATCTCCCGACAGTATCGTGAAATCATGTTGTTGTTTTTTTTATTAAAAACTGTTAATTTTGCATCTTTCATCTCATGATATGTTGAGATAAAAGTAAGGTGGGACACATCTGTAATTCGCCACGTGACCCTAGAAGAGGAAAGGAGGAAACTAAACCTCAGCTCTTCATTTACTCTGACACACACTCTCCACCTTTTCGATGAATTGTCTACAATGACATCTTGAATGCTGGTGTAAAATTGTTAGGTTTCATCAGTCCATCATAAATTGGCCATACTATTTGGATAAATGGTCACCTATGTTCACCAGTGAAATGGCGGCCATATTGCGATTGTGTGACATGTAAGCGCTATAGATCACCTCTACCGTCTTGCCGGATCATCAGTCTTTCTAGATTTCAGCTATTTTGCTGCATATTCTATAATATTAATGTCCCGATTCCCACTAAAGCCGTGCCTTCCATTCTTGTTCTATACTTTATTGTGTTTTTCGCTTCTCTGTTGTTTTTCGCTTTACGTTAGACGTCGACGTTTTGTAGCCGCGAGTTTTTACACTTAGCGTCAATTTTAAATGTCTCTTCTTCCTTCTGTAAATACGTTTCTAATATTTATCTTATTTTAAGTAACTGGCTAGATAGTTTCTTGCTACTCAGTTCAATTTTGTATTTGTAAAGCAAATTCCCAGGGTAGGATGTAAGGGGAGTTGTGTAATGTGCATTTGTGAAATCGGCTGTGTGTAAAAATAAAACTCGCACATTCTCGAAATCCCAAATCTTTCTGTCGCCTCTGTTTTGCATATTTAACCTGCATTTCATTATTGCTACTGGACTTTTTGTTTTTAAATGTAATTATTAGTTTTATTTGACATTTTTTCCTTGGAACGGCGATGTTGAAGATACACGTTTCCTATACGGAGAGCACTACATGGTCATGGTGTGTGTTCACTTTAGGGCCCTTACGCTTCCAACTGCATGTAAAGGTTTTTTCTCTGATACGTATGTACAGAAACCTAGCTGAAAATATCATGTTCAATAGAAGAATACTTTCCCTCTTAACCCATGCAGGTCTTTCTGTAACATACTGGGAGCTCTATGGCCTCATTATACTGCCATCCAGGCTTCATGCATAGGACTCTGACATGTCCACGAGCCCCATTACAGTGTCCAGGAAGAGATGGAGTATAGTGAGTCTCTAAAACCAGGGAGTGCCAAAAAATAGAGTTTTATCAGTGTATAGTGTTACTAAATGTACTTATCTAGACCTCCAATACAGCCCTTATTAAATCACCTACCTTCTAATGATGAGATGACTCTGCTCATGCATTCCCAGTCTACACACAAAAGCTGAAACTTGACTTGCTGAAAACAGGAAATGGCCTATTGGGCATACTCCATGCTCCCAGATAGGCGAAAAAGATCGCTGCATGGCCAAGTTTGATCCAATATTCATATTGCACTCGGCCTTGCAAATCAATGACTGCTTGGGGAACAATGAACTGCACTCATGTGACATCTGAGTGCAGTCTGATTTTCACAGACTGAAACAAAGGAGACATTTTTTTTCTCCATCATCTCCTCATCGCAGAGAAATGGATCACACTATGGTGACACTGGGATCACACTCTGATCAGAGTGAGATTAGGGTAATTGGCCTGATTCTCTCAGTCTGCACCTGCCATTATGCTGAACTAAGCTCTAAAACATTGGAAGTTTCCATCGCATAAGAAAATACCACATAATCTTGTGGTTTTATTATTATTGACAGTGGAAACCACCAAATTTTCAGTAGCTTAAAAAAAAAATCAAGAAAAGATGCAAATCCCGAATGAAACAGACAATCATGAGAAGGAAATAGAATTATTACAGGGTTCATCATACAATGTGTATATTTGGGTGCACAGGTGACACACATCTTGTACCAAAACACAAGCACTTACTGCTTTTTCTATATTTTATTTGGAAGTTGCTGTGTTGAAACACGGGGCATTAATGCTGTCATAAAACACTTTACTCCAAGATCAAATAATCTTTCATTGAGAGGCTAGACTGTTTTTGGAGGATATTTATTAAAGTGTGCAGAGGAAGTATGTGATGTAACCATAGCGACTGATCAATCATTTAGTTCTATGTTCAGTGGTTGCTTAGCAACAGGGAGGAATTTTTTTTTGTGTAGATTTACTTTAATGTACATCTTGGGGCTTTGTCATTTTACCACAAGCAATAAGAATTAAAAGGGTTGTGTCATAACGACAACCCCTGCGGTATATGAGCATATGGCATCATATCGGGGATCCACTATTCCAGATCCCACTACTAGTCAGATATTGAGTGGCCTTAATAGCTGATCAGGCCGATTCCAGGGATTAGTAAGGCCGAAGTGGTGGTGACTAGTGATGAGCGAGAAGCATTGTTGCTCGGGTCTTCCTATGCACGCTCGGGTGATCTCCGAGTATTTTGGCGTGCTCGGAGATTTAGTTTTCTTTGTCTCAGCTGCATGATTTGCTACTTGTAGACAGGCTTAATACATGTGGGAATTCTCTAACAAACAGGCATTCCTCACATGTATTCAGGCTGTCTAGCAGTTGCAAATCATGCAGCTGCTGCGACAGAAACTAAATCTCCGAGCACGCCAAAATACTCGGAGATCACCCGAGCGTGCATAGGAAGATCCGAGCAACGAGCATACTCGCTCATAACTAGTGGTGACCAGTAGTAATGAGTGAACGTGCTCTGATAAGGTGTTATCCCTGCATGTATTGCAGATGTCAAATATCTGCGAGAGATGCAGCCTCGAGGAATCAAACCTATTTTTCGAGCTTGCTGAAGACACTCTTTTAGCACCCGAGCATGGTCTGATAACACCTTATCCGAGCAGGTTCACTCATCACTCGTGACAATCTGTTCACACCTGTAATCCATACAATCCGTGAGAGATATTGTATATACATTGTGTTAATCATCCTCTGCTGATCCGGAGTTATAGCCTATATATAGAGGACTACGTTCCCACGATGAGGATTTGGCGAGTTTTTGATGATGTAGAATTTCTGTAGCGTTTCGGCACCTATTATGTAAATTAGGTTCCTTGTGTCATTTTTTTCCATTGCGTTTTTATTGCATTTTTGACACTGTCGTTATATACGTTTTTAATGTGTGTATCTGCAGTCGAAAGGCACTAAAGACGCATTTGCTTTCTTTTTTAAGCTGCAGATTTTCTGCATCTAATGCAATTTTTTTGAGAAAATCCGAATATAAGATTCAGCGTACGCTCAAGAGAAATTGGGATGTTATGGATGTGACATACGCACAACACGGGTCAGTTTGTGATGAGTAAGAAAAAGAGCACAGTGGGCAGGAGATTTCTATAAATTCCATCCACGTTGGTGGAACTGTAAGACCCTGCGTTTTTTATACAAAGAAAATATGCAGAGTTAAAAACTCATAGTGGGAATCTAAAGGGGCTGTCCACTACTAGGACAACCCCCTTCTTGATCTAAATATTTGGCACCGATAAAATAAAAAAAGCTTATGCTCACCTCCTGTGCCGGTGCTGTTCCCGCCGTGTCACACTTGCATTCCCTTGGCACTCATGTGGTTGTTATGACACGTGAGCCCGGCGTCCAATCAGAGCTGGCATCACGGTCCCCGCCTACGGACAAATCGAACATGAAGAGGAAGTCCGGGC
>VIAB01000481.1:111847-123183 GCA_009801035.1 Oophaga pumilio
GCAACATCCTTCAGCATGAACGGTTTGGCAATGGGTCAGTAATGATGTGGGGTGGTATGTGCTCGCCAGATGTAGCCTGACTGCCATTAGGTACTGAGATGAGATCCTCAGACCCTTTGTGAGACCATATGCTGGTGCAGTTGGCCCTGGGTTCCTCCTAATGCAGGACAATGCCAGACCTCATGTGGCTGGAGTGTGTCAGCAGATCCTGCAAGATGAAGGCATTGAAGCTATGGACTGGCTGCCCGTTCCCCAGACATGACGCCGATTGAGCACATCTGGGACATCATGTCTCGTTCTATCCACCAACGTCACGTTGCACCACAGGCTATCCAGGAGTTGGCGGATGCTTTAGTCCATGTCTGGGAGGAGATCCCTCAGGAGACCATCCGCCGCCTCATCAGGAGCATGCCCAGGCATTGTAGGGAGGTCACACAGGCACGTGGAGGCCACACACACTACTGAGCATCATTTTGACTTGTTTTAAGGACATTACATTTCACTTTAATTTTGTGTGTGACTCCATATCCAGGCCTCCATTGGTTAATAAATTTGATTTCCATTGATGATTTTTGTGTGATTTTGTTGCCAGCACATTCAACTTTGTACATAACAAAGTATTCAATGAGAAAATTTCATTCTTTCAGATCTAGGATGTGTTATTTGAGTGTTCCCTTTATTTTTTTGAGCAGTGTATGTTACAGGGAATGTGTAGTGGAAAGTTTGTGAAGTGTTGGACCTGGGGAGGATAAGTATGGCTGGAATCACATGAGCATTTAGCTTCAGATGCGAGATGCTGATGATCCGCGGCTCCAGCTCTGCTGCGATTGTGATCCGAGTGTCAGTTCTCTGTGCTCCGATCCTATCACATGAGAGGAGACCGAGAAAGTAATTTCTCCATCTCCTCCATGGCCTGACTCGCTGTATATCGGACTGCACTGGGGTGACATCTGAGTGCAAACCGATGTTTCACATGCACCCATAGACTTGTATGGGTGCAAGTGATCTGAGTCTCACTGCCAATTGCAGTATGCCGCCGAACCGGCATGAGAAAATAATTGCAGATGTGATCTGCCCCATTGTATAACACTGGGCCGAGAACCGTGCAATGTTTTATCTCATAGTACTCAGCTGTATTATACGCTCGTGTGACGTCTCTCTAAGCCCGGGGTCACACTTGCGAGTGCGATGTGAGAAACTAGCACGAGTCTCTCACATCAATACCCGGCACTGCCGCTGGCACTCAGACCGTAGCGTTTAGCTGCATAGAAATACATGCAGCCACACACTGCGGTCCCGAGTGCTGGTGGCAGTGCCGGGTATTGATGCGAGAGACTCGTGCAAGTTTCTTGCATTGCACTCGTAAGTGTGACCCCGGCCTAAGGCTAGGACTACGAGGAGAAATTTGTCACGCGACAATGAAATCTTAGTGTAATATTACGACATCGCATGCAAGGATTTAATATGGTGTCACACAGAGTAGCAATTGCTCCAAATGAATTGGCTTTTCTGTCGCAAGTTGCAAATGATTCACTTGCTATGGACGTCAATAAAAGTCGCAACTTGACTGCTTTATTTAACAGCAAAATCAGAACATTAAAATAGTCACAGAAAATTGCACAGATGTTTTTGTCATTAAACAAATGTCACCGTGATGCCCCAGCCTAAAGCCTCTTTCAGAAGTTAGTGAATGGGTCTATGCACATGTCAGTGTGTTTCAATGGACCGTGTGTCCGTGAGCAAAACACGCTGACATGTCTGTTTTTTACCAGCAGCACGGACCGCAAAACGTCCCGCACACGTGCAGAAGGATGACACACAGAGATGTCATCCGTGTGAAACGTAAGCAGCAGTACAATAAGCACTGCTCCCCGGCCTCGGGTGCAGAAGACGGCTTTCTTCATTCTCCCCTGCTCTGCTGGCGATCAGTTATATTCAAGTAATAACAGTGAGAGCAGACAGCAGCTGTTAGGAGTATTCATTACCCGCCGCCTGCGCTATAAATAAATAAATAAAAAATTTGGCACAGGTTCCCCTGTATTTTTTATAACCAGCCAGGCAAAACTGACAGCTGCGGGCTGCAAACCTCAGCTGTCAGCTTCAGCAAGGCTGGTTATCAAGAATAGAGGGGACCCCATGCTCTTTGAAATTATTTAAGTAAATAATTTTAAAAAATGGCCAGCCAAGCTAAAGCTGAGGGCTGGGGACTGGTATTCTCAGACTGGTAAGGGGTCATGGCTATTGACCCCCCCAGCCTAAAAATAAGCAGCCCGCAGCCACCCAGAAAAGGCACATCTATTAAATGTGCTAATTCTGGCACTTTGCCCAGCTCTTCCCACTTGCCCTGTAGCGGTGGCAAGTGGGGTTCATATTTGTGGGATTGATGTCACCTTTATATTTTCTGGTGACATCAAGCCCACGGCTTAGTAGTGGAGAGGCGGCTATAATGACCATGTGCACTTGGTCACTAACACCAAAATTGGCTTTGCCACTATTTAACTTAATAATAATAATAATCATCATCTCATAATTGGGTGATTCTTGAGAGATCTAACCTGGTAACAGCAACATTCTGATCGATGCGAGCCCTCATATCTTCATTCTGCTGCTGAAGAACTTGTATTCTTTCCTCCAAGACAACATTTATTTCAGCCTATAAATGGAACAATATTAACAAGTCATTACAATAAAGCTTGTTACTGTGCAATTACCTAAAGAGAACTTGCACATTTTCTAGTTTTCTTTTGGAAATGTTGGGAAGTAAGCAAAAATAAGACCAAAGTTCATTCTAGTATCATGAGGACAATGATTTTGCATATGCCCTATTATATTTTACGTAGATTGTGAACTGTATATGTTATCAATGGGAAAGAACAATTCTGTCTTTTATGTTCTAGTGCCGCCAATAGTTTGACACTAAGAACCAAACTACTGATTAAATTAGGAATGTCCATACACTGGAACTTTAATGGGAATCTGTCACCACCAGGCTTTGGATGTGTTACTTACTGGGCAGCATCCATTTAATTTGATAAAAATTACTGTTTTTCTCTGCTGCAGATCTAGCAGCGCTCAGAATGCTGAGCTCTGTATAACCCGACCCACACTACTGATTGGCAGATTTCTGTGTACACTGTGCATAGGCAGAAAGCTGCCAATTAAGGGTGGGGCGGGGTTACATAGAATAGGAGGACTACATGACAAGAGGCAACTTGTCCTGTAGTGAATCTGAATCTTCTGCTGATAAAACACTTGTTTTATTCAAACTGCAACAATCCATTATGTGACACATCGCTGAAATCAGGGTTTCTGCCCCACATAATGCTTGCTGCTCTCAGAGTAAATGGAAAAAGGGATTTTCTATGTAAAGACAGAGGACCCGAAATCATCATGACTGGCGCTGCTCACGCTGGTCTTGATGTGAAGGCGTGTGGGAGTCAGATGCTCCTGATTCATGAAGAGGAGTATGACTCTTCATGAATCAGGAGCGTCACACAAGTGGCGTACTCCTCTGTGTGCACCTTGCCACAAATCTTACTCTAGTCCCTGCTGGAGTAACATCTGTGGGGTAGTGAACGCCCCTGTGCCACCTAGCCTCACCCACTTTGCCGGAGCTGGGCAAAGATCGTGTTAGAATGCCAAAAGTCACATAATTTAGCCTCAAGTTGCGCTTAAATTATGCGAATTTTCTAAGCTTTTTATGCCAGAATACTGCTGCAGAAGCTTTGAAAATTTGGGCCCATTGTAAAGCAAATATTCATCTAATTAGCCTGAGTTGCCTGATATTTTATTAAACATTCAACACCCAAATCACCCATCCAAAAACGCAATGGTACCACGAAGCAAAAAGAGTGTTCTCACCCCTAATAGACCCCATAGAGAAGGGAGATTCCAGTATGTCTCTACAGCTGTAATAATCCACCACTAAAAATTTGGTTTATTAGCCAAATGTATAAATGTTCTGCTGTTTGAAATAAACTACTGAAACGAGAACAATGTAAATCGCTCAACACAACTAACATAACAAGTGATTTTTCCAAATTGCCACTATTACTGACTACTGCAGTCTTCGAATTAGTCATCCTCCGAACAGAATCTCTCATTAGAGGACACATTTGCAAGTCAGACGTTGTCTCAAGCACAAATGTTGCATTTCATAAAATAAATGACATGTGGGGTGCATCAGGTGTGCTAGAGATAAAACATCATACCTGGCCTTCCATATAAGAAGTATGACAAGTAGTTTATAATGGTAAGAGAAGAGATCATTACCTTACACAAATGAGGAAAAGGATATAAAAAAGATAGTAAAGTCATTGCATGTTCCTAGAGATACAGTTGGAAGCAAAATTCTCAATTTCTAAGTTACTGGAACACTGACTCCACCAGCTGGACATGGCAGAAAGAGAATGCGCTCACTGGCTGCCACCACATCCCTAATTGAGCAGGAGGTGATAGACCCTAGAATGACTGCAATAAAACTGCAAAAAGATTTGGTTGCAGCAGGTACTGAGGTTTCAGATTGCACAATAAGAAGCATACTAAACACTGTAGGTCTCCATGCCCAAACTCCAAGAGTTACTCTTCTGACCAAGAGCAGTGGTGTAGGAGGTCTCCATGCCCTCCATGTTGCACAGCTTCTGAATCCACACCTTTGCAGTAGAAAACTTCACAGAGCAGGCTTCATGGGATAACAAGCTTTTACTTCTTACAACATGAGGTAAAAGAAAAAATGCACAGTCATTTCAGCGTTGAATCAGGAAACCAGGAACAAAACGAAAGTGAAACTACAAGTGAGACTATTTCTTATACAATACATTAAACAGAAGGAAATGTTACATAACATCGCCATCTATTGTCAGGTCAGCATAAAGTCCTCCTTTTACTTATAATAAGTCCTAATCTGTTGCATATGCCAACACTCCATGCCCAAACTCCAAGAGTTACTCTTCTACTAACCAAAGAACAGTTGTGTAGATCTCCATGTCCAAACTCCATGAGAAACTCTTCTACTGATCAAAGAACAGTGGTGTAGGTCTCCATGCACAATTTCCAAGAGTTACTCTTCTACTGACCAAGACCAGTGGCATGTCGCTATTAGACAGCTGAATACAATGGTGGATCAGGGAGCTATGGGTTCTGTACGCCATCATTCAGCCGATGCACCCAAATCTCAGCACAGCAGGCTCAATGATATTACCAGATTGTGCCGGCTGTGCAGAGCCTCAGTCCACACAATGGATTGAGAGGGGAATAGTTTGTTTATTTTTTTTTTCATTGTGTCAGTCACAACATACAATGGGAGCATTATGCTGTGTGTGAAGTGCTTGTTAACAGTATAGAAGTTTTGGGATTGCTTTCCGAGGATCGATGAAACCAAACTAGAACTTTAAAAGTCTATGGATCAGCAGTATTGTCTAGAGGAGAAAGAATGAAGCATTTGCTGAAAAAGACACCCTGCCTACAGAGAAACATGTTGGTGGCTCGATAATGCTCTTGGGAAGCTTTGCTTGACTCTTACATTGTGTGGAAAGCAAGACTGATTCAGTCAAACATCACGAAATCCTAGGAGAGAATATCATGTCTTTGGTGAGAAAACCAAAACTTGGGTGTAATTGGATCTTCAAACAGGTCAATTATCCCAAGTATATCTCAAAGTTCACCAAAGCTTGGTTTCAGAAAAGGTTCTGGAATATTGCCTGACTTAAACCGCATAGAAAATCTTTTGTGGGATTTGTAGGAAGTGGTAGCAAGATGCAAACCCAAGAATGTTAGTGACCTGGAGGCTATTCCTTAGGAATTCTGCCAGAAGCTGGTGTCCGATTATGCATCACCTTTACAGCAGGTTATAACAGCCAAAGGGCTCTATTAAGTACTAAAGCTGCTTGTTATGAAGGGGATTAATAATTCTGAGACTGCAGCAGTCAAAAACTGAGAAACCACCTGTTATATTAGTTGCATTGAATGATTTACATTGTTCTTTATTGAATCATTGCAAACAGCAGAAACCTTGAAAATTTGGCTAATAAACCTGAACTGCAATGGAAGGGGAGGGGAGGAGGGTGCAAATATTATTGATTGCAACTGTATATAAGCTAAAGGTTTGTGAAGGTAATGCTGAGCATCCGTCGCTCTAGTAGGCACAGCCTGTTTATATATTACATGGCTCCATGGTCTAAAATGCATCCATTGGGATTGCCGGACCTAGAAGTCAAACAAAATGATCAATTCATTTAAAATTTTTAGATATAAAAGTGCAAATTCTAAACAAAGACATTTTCTTTCCAAAATGTACATGATACTCTCATGTACAGTTCCATGGTATTCCCTTCAAGCCACTTATACTGTATAGTGGACAGATTATGGATAAGGTGTATTTCAGAATTAACCATCCCTTCCCAAATACTGTTTCTGGCACAAGGGGAGGACCACTTTGGATGGAACCCAAGAAAAAATTTAATGTCATATACTAAATTTCCTAAATGTGCTCTTGTATAAAAACTCACCAGCTTTTCCAGTTCCATTATCCTCTTTTCCTGCTCATGGATTAACTGGTTTTTCATCTCTAAGACTTGTTTAATGCTGATTAAGTCGTCATCTAAATGCCGATATGGAGCCAGAGCAATCTGCAAGACAGGAATTTTAGGTAGTGTTAGCAATATAGTGTGAATGCGGCATATAATACATGTGCTTTATATACTTAAAGAAACACTCCTCCTCCTCCTCCCATCAACGTTTTTATTCTCTTAATATATTGCAGTCATCATATTATATAGTGTAAGGGGGTAAGACAGAATGACCTTCTTGCTTCCCTTTTTCTAATTGTCTTTTATCTGTTGATGTTTGTATATGTTAATGTCGATAATGTCTATGATAAATGCTTGCGGTACTGCTACATAGAAATATGTATTATCGCTCATATTTTATGGTACTGTCACATTTATATATGTGTTACCATT
Source organism: Oophaga pumilio (assembly GCA_009801035.1). Classification (NCBI taxonomy): domain Eukaryota; kingdom Metazoa; phylum Chordata; class Amphibia; order Anura; family Dendrobatidae; genus Oophaga; species Oophaga pumilio. Next base: position 118,807 of record VIAB01000481.1, read on the forward strand.
CTGTAGAGAACTGTATTATATTGTTTTGTGTTCCTTTAGTATAATATTGCATAATATAATGTGACTGATATTCATGCACAGTTTAAGGTAAGTAAAGTGCATCCTTTTGGGGACATTAGAGGAGGGCACTTTAGTATATAGTTCCTATAGATAAGGATAGATGTAGTTCCTTTATGGGCCACTAGATGGGGGCATACTAGTGTGCACTGTTAGGTATAGTTGGTAGGATGTCTATAGAGGGTTAAGTGTAGGAGGGGCTGCCGGGTAGTAAGAGAGAAGTTTCTAGGAAGTTAGTGCAGACAGGGCCAGGGTGCCTGAAGTGTCCACATGGGCTATAGGCCCGGACAGCTTGGCAACCACGTAACGTTGAATCACTGCAGCCCACGTTACTCACGGCCACTGTGTATCATATCAGTGGGCCAGTACAGAGAAGGAAGATGTGGTGACTCAGCCTGGGCAGACGCTTTTAGGGCAGGAGTCGGATGGACTGAGGAGATGAAGGGAGTTGAAGCTTCGACGAGAACAGTATAGTCGGGCCGAATTCTTTACCAGAGGCAGCCAAACCTGGTGACTGATGATTTCAAGTCTGGGGCGAAACAGGCAGAAGAAATTGTCATCATGGCGAGGTCAGGCCAGGAAGGAACTGGGGAGCAGTCTAGGACGGTCCTGTCCAGGCGTGTACTGCACAGAAGTGACAGCAAAGCAGGGAAAGATAAGGAAACAAGTGAAACCCATGATGTGCCAACTGTGGATGTAACGTGTGAAGTGTTATGTAAAGAGAATGTTCAAGTTATCCTGGACTATGTCTCCATTACTGGGGGTCGACCTGAAAGAGGGACCATCGTTGCCTGGGAATTGCCCGGGGTAAGCTGAATTTGGAGATGCAGGTATGCTGATGAGAAGAGTACAGTTTGTTTTCTGCAGGGGAAGGACTGGACATAGATGTTGCAGTAATTCAGGTCACGACTACAATCCCATCCTCACCTTACAATACACTGTGTACTTGCAATTGCTCATTTTGGCTTTCTATCCAGATAATTCTTCTTTTTTCTCTGCACTATGTAGAAACAGGAAGTTTCTTGTCCTGGAAGAAATCTTTCCCCTCTTCAACTCCTGACCCAGCTGCTCCCTCCTCCTTCTCCTGCCATTGACTTTTTCAGTGACTCATTAGTCATGCAGGGAGAATTAACCTCCTGTTTCTACATCGAGCTTAGAAGGAGTCAGCTAGATTAATCATGTGACATCATAGATCTAATCAAAAAGAGAAGAATTATCAGGGTAGAAAGGCAAAATAAGCAATTATAAGTACACTGTTGTGAATGTTCTGGAGACGACTTCTGAGCTGAGGCTCCCTCTGGTGTTTGCTGATGGTATTGAAGCTGTATTGAATGACAAGGCTTCCTCACCTGGAAGCGAAGACTGGCAATCAGGAGAGACGGACTGGGCTGATGTAAGTGAGCTGCCTTCCCATGATCCTCGCCGGTGATCAATTGTTGTTTCCTGGTCCATTTGGAAGTCAGCTGGTGTTTTGCTTTCGTCTGCTACTTTCAGATAAGTTATTTGCTGCTTGTGTCTATCGTGTTTGCTATTTCCATTTTTTGTCTGCACTTTTGTGGGAGGTTAGCCGGGTTCCCCTCCAGGGGCCTGTGCTACTCTCTGTTTTTCAGTAGCCACTGTTTATTTGTTCAATTGCTCTGTCCCTGCTATTTAAGTGGCTGCGGGTTAGCCACTTGTTCATACCAGAGATCTGATTTAGCGGGTGGCGAGATCGTGTGGTCTCAGCATTTTTTGAAATCAGAAGTGTTGGCATTTTTCTAGGGTTTTGCTGGGTTGCAGATAGTATTCTGTCCTGTTCTATCCTATCTAGGCAGTATTTGGCCCCAGCATTTGCTCATTCTATTTTCTGCCTACGTTTGTGTTTCATCTTGTCTAACTTTCGTATGTATTTCTGTAGGAATTTTTGTGGCTTAAATTATGATGAATTTGCTGACTACGATTGGCTAAACTCCACCCATTTAAAAAAGAAAAATGGCTTAGAAAAAGTCAAAAGCTACAAAATTTGTGGGCCAAACTGTTTGATGAATCAGGTCTAGATAGGTCGGCATTACCTTACCTGGTAAATGTAGTGAATTCCAACATGGTATGAAAATATTAATAGAAGTGCCTTGATTCCCACAAAGAGAGAAATTATTTGTAAGGTACTGTACATGGCGTTTTTTTTTTAAATTTTGCCAAGCTAGAGGAGAGTCAGGATGGTTTCACATGTTAGTATTTCATAGTCTGAAGGGGGAATATATGAGGCTATTGAATTGGAATCCAGGGACTCACGGCTGGTACCGTACTCTTACCATAAAACACGGATTTATATAGTAAAGGCCAAAACGGAGTCAATGAAAACTGAAATTGCTGCGGTCTATAAATTGCTTGTTAAATAATCACATGATTTTGCAGGGGAGCAGCTTTTACACCTCCCAAGCTTTGCAGCCGTTACAATGGGCCACATGGTTTTGTGGCTGTAATACCTGATGCCCTGCAAAATCAAGTAACTGCTTATTAAACAATCACAAAAATGCAGAGGCGCATGGCCCCACTCATTGAATTCAGTCGCATGATGAAAGATGGATTGCAAGGATTTTCTCTCTATTTTTCTTGTGTCATAGATTATTCAGTACAGGAAGGTTTGTCAGTCAAGCTCCTGGCACAGAATCACAGAGATTTCTGCTAACAAATATTGCGTCTGGAATAAGAAAATCATTAAAACATTCTCTAAGGTTGGCATCCGCCTGCAGCAGATGTAGGATCTTACAACTAAAAATAATAAATAATATCATTTGATTTCTGCTGAGACTTAAAGGGGTATTCCACTACAAGGACAACTCCTTCTTAAACAAAATGTTGGGCCCCGATAAAATAATAAAGCCTATACTCACTTCCCATCCCGGCGCCGTTCCCGCTGTGTTGGCACTCGCTCTCCCAGAGGCTGTTAGGCGGTGTTGTGACATGTGACGCCGATGCCCAATCAGCGCTGGCGTCAGTGTCTCTGCTTTCATACAAACTGAACATGAAGAGGAAGCCGAGGAACGGCTGCACCTCCTCTTCATGTTCAGTTTATCTGAAGGAGGAGACAGTGACGCCAGCGATGATGGGCACAGGCGTCATTTGTCACAACACCGCATAACAGCCTCGGGGAGAGCGAGTTCCTCGAGGAATGGTGCTGGCACAGGGGGTGAGTATAGGCTTTATTATTTTATAGGGGCTGAACATTTATTTTTAGAAGGGGTTGTCCTAGTAGTGGACAATCCCTTTAATGGGGAACTCCATTTTCCCAAAACAAGTTTTAACATTCTTAAGTTCATATCTAGATAAAATGGAGAATATCCTTGCTTTACTGATTTTGTACAGCTTTTTTTTTTACATGGGATGCTATATTTTATGTTTTGGCAGAAAGCTAAGACAGCAGTGCATTTTGGCAGATAAGCTGGTAAAACACATGTTGAGCAGAATGTTGCATTGAACTTTGTGTATGAATGATGAAGTAAGCCATAATCATCAACACTCTGTTTGTAATGACTCTATATAATATAGGAGTTTAATTTTTCGTATTGAAGAACTGAAATAAATTAACTGTTTGATATTCTAATTTTGTGAGACGCAAATGAATTTTCTGAGTTCTCGAAAACTTTTTTTAAGATCATTTTAAATGGGAAATGTCACACAAATGAGTTTTCTATCTTTTTGCTCTAGATATCTCAGGGGTCACACTAGTTGGATCATATAGATCAGATACTGGTGGCAATTGCTATTGATATGATATCAATGACTATAATAACAGAATCCTTTTAAGGTCATTTTCCCATACAACTCTATGACATGGGTATTGATATATTTTGGATGAATATTCCATTAACGTGACTCTTCTTTTTTTACACATGGAAGTAGTGGTATGGTTGTGTACATGACCATACCCCAATAAAAATGTTACCTTTTTTACACGCAATTTCTAATGCCTAGATGCTCGTTTCGAGTAACGAGTATAATGGGAGTCACTGGGAAATCCAAGTATTTTTCTGGCAGACCCTACAAGGAGGCCTGAAGGGCAGTGAAAATGTTGAAATGGATTGAAAAAGTGCTGAATGGAAGGAGCACAGCATGGGGAAGACTCCTGAAAGCATCTCTGACTCCCAGATCGCTGCTGAGAACAATGGTGTCATCTTTTACTCCACTTTACAGGACTGACAGTAAAACATTCCAAACCGACAAAAAATTTAATTTTACTGGAAAAAAAAGTTAGTAAACACATGGGCGTACCCACCGTGGGGCAGGGGGGGGCAACTGCTCCCCCCTAGAAGCAGGGGCACACAATGAAAGAGAGCGGAG